>PUQB01000246.1:37396-353338 GCA_003024785.1 Selaginella tamariscina
TGATTTCTTAGAAATATTGCATAAATAGATATCATAAATAACACAATTATTTATGTGCAGGACAATATGTATAATACTGGAGATAAAGTATGTCTTCTTCGGAACAACAAGATAGTTGGCACTGGAACTGTGGAAGTTCGAGATGATAATGCATCATGTCACAATATTGCCCAAGGATCTTGTGTGTATGTATGGGTGAACACCATTTTCAAGCATGTTGAGGTTCCTGGAATGGAATTTGAGGAGGGTTCTCATGTATTGTGGAATTTGGATGAAGTCAAGGCTGACACAGAATATACAGAGTTACAAACAAACAGTAGCACAAGTTTTCCAGATGATGGCTTGCCTGTTGTGATGGATGAGGTGATTCTCTTTCTTCATGAGATTGAGGTTGGGAGAGGCATTCATCACAGTTATAAATCCAATAGAAGCAGTGTCAGAAGAGAAACTAGGGTCCGACTTCGTGGGTGTAGTTGTGACAGAGGTTTCACCTAATGGCACTTTGCATCCTGAATCCCTCGTGAAGTGGCGAACATCTGAATTAAGACGGCAAGATGGTTCAATATATTTTGGGTTGAATTCAATAATAACAACTGGCCTCATTGTAAAAAAAAGGCGATTCATGGGTTGCAGATCTTCCCCTGCATGTTTCAGCAAGAGGGTGAAGATGGATCCTACATCTTCCGAAAGTGTTATGAGCATTTCCACGTGTGACTACTGCAAGAAGAAGTGTTGTCAGATGGCAGACCAGAATGAAATTACCCAATGTAGACATGTCTTTCGTACGCTCACCCAAAAGCAAAGGCATGAGTTTGTATATGCTGCACTAACTGGGTATTGATGGAATGGCCTCGGACACAGGTTATCAGAGTACATCCATGGTATTTAATAAGGTGGCCATCTGCTTTAAAGCTTAGTACAATATATATGGAATCCCAAAGACCACGTTCTACCGTCGGAGGGATGAGTGGTTAGATGGAGCACGAACCTCAGTAATGGGAACACTGGCTTGGTCAAAACCCGCTCTCACATTATAGCAGCCATAGAGATACTCAAGGCTTTTGTGGAAGCAATTGCAGACAGGATGCCTCACAAATGCCGAACCACAATGCAGGGGTCAGGGAAAATCTCAAGGTTTTGCCTCGATCTACACTCAATTGAAGCTGTGTGAACATGTGAACAAGTGCCTCAGCTTGATGGGGTTGCAAGCAATCTGCACTAGTACTTCAACAACATATGGAATATTCATTTTAAGAATGTGGAGATTGCAAAACACTCTAGCTTTTCCAAGTGGACACTTGTACATCATTAAAGGCTGCAGAGGCTTGTGCAAAAACCTTGGTGGAGATCACTGCCATTCAAAAGAAGATGGAGGCCCACATGATTGCACAACAACTTGCGGTCTCAGTACTATGCACACCGCATGCTTTCTGTGTCACGCCCATCAGAGTACCTGTGCTTGATCCATGACAAGATGGATCATTCAAAGACCAGCATTCCAAAGCTCGTTGCAACACCAAAGTGCCTTAGAAAATGTCATGAAACTTCCGATTTCATTGACATGTGTGCTAACACATGGACACGGTTGTGAATCATATGGACACTTTTCACTTCCACATTGGTCTAGCGACTCCAATTTCACTATTGGGTCATTGGCCATGTGTTTCAGAAACCTTAAAGCTCACTCATAGACAAGTCTTATCAGTGATCTCAAAGTGAAGAAACAACACCTTCAACCTTTACATAATGCTCTCATGAACACGTTTGCACTTGAGGTACTTGGGAATATGAGAGGCATTGTCAGCAACCTGCACAAAAAACAGATGGCCCTGTTGAGAATTCAGGTTCAGTGGAGGGATCTAGCTCAAATAGTGTACATGTGTCCTCAATATCAAATAAGCTTCCTCGTCATTTGCTTTTACAAATGAATAATTTTACTTAAGGGTTTCTCAAGCTCATACTTACTTTTGTTTTCTAGATATGTGCTACATACTTGTCAATGCTTGTTGCCAAAGGTGTGTTTAAAACAATCACGCTCAGTTTTCTTATGGTTGGTCACACTCATGAAGATATTGATGCGTTCTTCAGCAAGGTCTCCAACTCTACAAAAAGGACAAGTGCACTTACCTTACCGCATATGATGAATCTTTTTGAAAATTGCATCTCCAAAAAAAGTTGTGCTTTGCTTGTGACTGAGGTGCCAGACTTCAAAAAATTTCTCAAGGAGTATATAAAAGAGGGGAGTGATTCTTAGTGGTCACCTTGTGCCGCTACAATTTTTTTTCTCCATACGAGATGGTATACCTATTATGTAGTACATGTTACAGCTATCAGAGCAGGAGTGGTTACGAAAGAGGGGTTAATGCTCTTCAAAAGTGGAGAGAATGGAAAGCCACTTCTCCCAGAAGGACAACCAGAACCCTATTCCATTGAGTGCCCAGCTCAAGGAACAAGAGGTTATTATTGATGGCATCAAAAAATATGTGGCATGGGTTCAAAAATCGATGCCAAAGAATTTGATAGGCAACTGGTTACTCAGAACTATATAAGCATGTGGTCGACTATTGGGAGACTGTTGTTCGAGGCCTACTGTCACAAGTAAAAATTGCAACACCCTTTTTGGCCTAAAACAAGGTGGCGAGAGGAGATTGAAATGACATCACTGAGGCACAGATGACATAGAAGCCAGTAGTGATGTGGAAGTGCAAACCCCACACTTTGTTGGACAAAGGAACCAAAAACCTAAAGCATACTTTGATTGCTGCCAAGATCTTCAAAAAACTAATGATGGTTCTCATTACTCCAGATGCGTCATATAATCAGCCTATTTGGGATCAAATTATCGACACACCTGAAGTAATTACAAAAATAGTATTATTAAGGTTGCATGGTTCAAACCACAAAAAAGGCGACACGAGAAGGAGAGCGAAAGATATAATGGATGCCTAGAGAAAACATAGTCTCCCAATCAAAAAGACCCAACATGTTTTATAAATGTTAAATCTATTCGATATGGTGGATGTCAAGAAGTGTTGATAAAAGTCACGATTAACAAAACTGCAAGGGAATGTATGTTTTCTGAAGCTTAAAGCAATTACAAAATTATAAAATCATATTTATTTAATATTATAATTATAAACTCTTTAATAATAATACCAAATTGTTTACTTAACTATATAAATTAAAAAACGATATGGAAGATTGACTAATTATTATAAGATTGTATATTATATATATATTATTACTACTACAAATTTTTAATTAATAATGTTATATTTAATATTAATATTTTAATACAACATCAATATTTATATAATGTACCTCTTATGCTCTTCCTTAATTGTTATATTAGACAATATATTATATAATTTAATACCTTCTACTTTATATAATATTATTAATTTTTGTTCAATGAATGCTATAATTTATTAAAGGGTCGAATACAAAATAGAATATTCTAAAGAATATTCTATTTTCAAACATATATTTTAAAGAATATTCTTTAATATTAGAAAATGCTAATTAAATAGCTAAAATTGCTAATTATTAGGAAATGGGACTATAGCCATGCCCATTTTAGTTACAACTTGCATAAAAAGTGTGTTTTGATGAAATAAAATGTTCTATTCTTTAACAATATATGAAATTTTACCTCCTATAAAAGCTAATTTATATACTTAATAAATATGCACTATCTCATAATATATAAACCATATTTTCCAGCACATAATCTGTACATACGCATCATATATATAATAACATTAATATACAGTCTATCGTTTTATAATGTCATGCAATAATGCACGTTCTCTCACTCTCTCTCTCTCAACACAACACACGCACGCACGCACACAACCTGTTGATAAGCTTCTCTTTGTCATCATGTTCAGGCACGTACTCATCGGCCATGCATAAAAACTCATAATGAAATAATTACCTCTAATAGACATAAAATATATATAATACGACTATAAAATACTTTTTTTATAAATCTATATTTGTTACAAATCTGACGAGGTATCCTTGCACGAAGCTGTTCATATGGAAGTCCCACGTCCCCAGCAAGTGAAATATCTTACACAAATATATACACACATCATAACTCAAAAATTACACACACAGACACACACAAACACACAAAATCTATATATATAACATATACATATACACACAGTTGCCTGCAAGATAGTGCTCGTGATATAGTACACCAATATCTTTGTTATTAAGTTTCCTAATATGTAATGAGCTTGAGCAACTTATAAGCTGCTTAATCAATGAAGAAGGTTCACGAGGTGTGATACTAAGTGGGCATGGTACAGTGAAACCATTATATGCATGAATGCACACACACACACATATAGTGTAATATAGTATCGTACTCTCTCTCACACACACAAGTACCGTACGTGCTTATATATGATACATTTAACTGAATCATAGTGTATATTCAGAAACATAAAATACTAGCATATTCCATGCAAATAAGAAATAACTACAAAAACATTGAAGCACCAGTGGAACCTAAAGGATATAAGTATTACCAATATATAATACAATAACTATAGTTAAAATATGTGTTTAAAGTACAATTTATTTGTTTCTGAATAAATAAATTGTGTTTTGATTAAATAACATGTTTTTAAAATTCTATTCTGTCCTATATGTGAAATTTTACGTCGTCCTGAAGGGTAAAAATTTATATATTATACTATGATTTTCTTACAATATTTGCTATATAATTTATGATACATAGAGCCATACTTGAGGCCTGCATCTTACACACTTTGCAGATTTGTGTTACTATAGGTGAGAAATTATATGAGACGGTCGTGATTAATTACACATAAATAATATTTTAAAATATATTATTTTAAAGGAAAGGATTTAAATTATAATTTCAAAACCTTAATATACCCATGCATATTCCAATTATTATTTATATTTAATTAAAACTACATAATTAAAAACACAAACACACATTTTCCACACTTGAATTATGATTTAAAAGTATTATAATTTTAATAAGATAATCTAATACTCAACAAATTCAAAACATTTTTAAAATTTACACACAGTAAATTAAATTATAAATATTATAAGATACTAATATTATTATAAGATACTAAAAGATAATTTTATTTAATAAATATCTTTTAGTATCTTATAATATAAATTAATAATAAAAATTATCATTAAATTATCTTTTAGTATATTTTTTTAATTACTACTCTTAAATTATAGCTACATTATATATTGAAATATTAACTTCTCTTTATACTACAAAAGAGAAATTACCAATTCACTTTGTAAATAATTTTATAAATTAAAATATTAATATCTCATGTTTTAACACTTCAACATAATTTAACAAAATCAATATTTATTATTATTAATAAAATTATTTAAACGCAGTAACGAGTGGTACCATGCACATTGACTATGAATTATACGTATCACAAGAATCCAAAAACTTGTAATATATGTGTATGTTAAGAAATTTTTGCAACTTAAAGATACTAATCAAATTTAAAAAATTTATATAGGTAAAATACATTATCAAATTCAAAAACTTTATATAGGTAAGTATACATTATCAAAATATAAGCTTATTGCAGTGTGATGTAGAAGCAAAGATGGAACTTTCTTTTCCAAGGATGATGCTATTACCATCATCTTCACTTCTGCATGACCGTACACACGTGATCGTCAACGTTTGAATGGTCTATGTTCAAACACAATCATAAACTTAATTGAGCATAACTAAATCTTAATTACATGTCTTCATCGATGAATTCACTATAAGAATCTGTATATTTATTTCATAAGTTAATTACATGTAAGAATGATTGAGACTAAAGTGTTTAAGTAGTAAGAACATCCGAAGGTTTAATTTGTCTAATAGTAAAATAGAACATGATCAAGAACTTTCCAATCTAAAGGTACGTGTAAGTATAACTAGGATTTATGCAAATATAATTTATTTAGTGTGGAAGTTTACTAATTCTTAAGTGAGCTTCAATTGTCTATACATATACATATACATTTTCATATTTTAAAAATATGTTCATCATATGCAGCTAGTTAAATTAGTCGTGTAGATATTACTTATCAAATGGTGGGATTATAAACACACATAAATACATAAACAATCTATACATTTAATATTTGAACAAATTTGAAGATTAATTTAATCTTTTCCTTATCATAATTAAATTAAATAAAACAATGAAAATTTTATTATTCATTATAAACAAAGTTGTTTCACCAGACTTATTACAAGATAACTTCATTTATTATACTAGCAATACATGAGAAACATGCATGTAATATCATCCATGCCTATCGAATTGGAAAAGACGATAAGGATTTGTTTAGCCCTTGGCTTATTATGAAAAGTATAAATTTAACACCATAAAAAATTGAATTCTTAAAGAGAGTGGATTCTTATTTTGTATGGTGTTTAGTTTATTCGCTCGAATAACCATCAAACCACCCCATTAAAGACATTATATAATGAAAGAGGGCAAGAAATTAGGAGTACCTTAAATAAGAATGTTCTTTATAAAAGGACAAGCTACTTAGTCACTAGGTAAAGAGTTGGACTAGGTATTTCATTTGTCTATTACTTTTGCTAAAGTTAGAAAAAAACTTGCACGTTAATGTTTAATGCTATGTAAACTTGTAACCCTACTCTAGACAATGTATCAGCAGGGTCACTCATCTTGGTATGTGTAATATTATTGCCACCCTAATCCTCCAATTTGATGGTTGGTTGCACCTAAGACCAAGTTTCTCCATCAACTAGCGACATTGATCTCGCACCACCATTTATTAGAACACGTTCCATACATATTCCATCTATTACCACGTTCACAATTGATGCCACGGCATTCATATCAAATTTTCTTGTTATCACATGTACATTCTGCATCACCTCTTCACCACTAGGACATATCAAATTTTCTTGTTATCACATGTATTCCATATCACCTCATCTTCACCTTCATCATTAAGATGTACCTTTTTCATACGAGTGCTAATCCCTTGTCAAAGCTCCCTTCTTAAGATTGCATTTCGACAATAATTGTGGGGCATGAGCATCTCCTAAATTCTTATAATTGAATACTCCTTTTACCCTTTTTCAATCCACATATCATGTATACCAACCTTATATCATGGCTTGGTGTGCTCCTTCCTTTTTTCTTACTTACATGTATCTTCACTGTCTCAGGTTGCTCAATTTGTTAACTCCACCAAATGAACACTAGGTTGGTCCCTTTGTTGTGGTGCAAAGGTTGGTTGAGGTTCCTGAGGACACTCATTTGCATAGTGTCGCACCTTTTTCCATGTAAAACATGTCACTTGTGGTCATAGTTATTAACATTAAATAGCATAGTGACCCTGTTGTTTACAAATGTAACAAGTGACATTAGCTCAATCTCTAGGTGGCCTTAAGGTTTCGGTCCCATCAACTCTGCTTAAAGCAAATGCAACTTTGAGATTTAAGGTCAATTTGGCAATATTACTCTCCAACTCATATGACTTGACTTGAGGTGTTTGTAGAATTTGTACCGACCTTGGTTTATGGTGCTATCGTTGAGATTGAGGCTTGATCAAGTTCCATGAAAAGTGCTTCTTTCTTCATAACAATCTTCAGCTTTCTACAAGTTATTAAGCTCTTTATTCTTTACCTTGTAATATAATATTGGCTTTAATTCAATAACAAACTTGTTAAACACTAATGCATCTATCCCAATAGTCGACTTGGACTCCTTAGATGCGTCCTCTAATTCTTTGGAGGCTTCCACTCCCAAATTGCTTTGTAACTTACATTGGAACTTCAACACATGCTTAATGAATGCCTTCACACTTTCTTCGTTGTTTTGCCTCAATTGATCTAATTGCTTTATGACCTCATCAAACGTCTCCTACTTCTCATACTTTACTAGAAAAGCCTCACTCAACCTATCCCAACTAACCTTAACATTACTCATTTGATACTCAATATTTTATTCCTAAAAAGGACGACAAAAGTTCTAACCCAAGTGGTAAAACTTTTATTTCCATTCAAAATCCATACTCGCTTGAATGAATGTAAATACCGATTTACATCCCCATTTTACAAACTATAATATACTGGAATAAACATCATCTTTACAAGTGTAAAAATGGTAAGTGTTTCACTTGATTACAAGTAGACGAAGAGATGTCACTTTGACAAAGCAATGCCCCTCTTTGTACAAGCTCGTTAGCCTCTAGATTCTTTCTTCGGAGAACATGCTTTATTTAAAAAGTATCGAACCCCCTTTTGAGATCTTAAACATACTTAAAAAATACCAAACTTAGGCTTTATCACTCTTCATTAACCTTGCACTTGGTTCATCACCAACTTAAAGTCATCAACCGCAACTATGTTCTTTACTCTTTGTCTCCTTGCTTCATTCAATCTTCAAATTAATGTAGAATACTCTGCTTGATTGCAAGAATTAACACTACAAATTAGCTCAGAAATTTTGATTTGCTTCCTTATTGAATTTATTAACGTGATCCTTACATTCACAACTTGCTTCTTTGGCTTAAATGCTTCATCAAAATTAATTTACCACATTAACAAGCACAACTAAACCTTTCACAACCTGTACAATACTCTTGCTTTACCAAACTCCACATTCTATAAAATTCCTAAAAACTTGGATGAATCTAACTAGATAATGTTACGACTACAATGTAAGAATCGATGTATAAAATCCATACACAAACGATATGTCTCATTAATACACCACTATTGCATAGGTGCCAAATGCTCAATTCACCTCTCGCTTCTTCAAAAGCACATTCGCAGTTGCAAATTGTATTTCAAATTTGAATTCTTCAATTCCCATGCTTAAATGACTACCACCTTGTTATTTAAAACAAACTCATGTGAATGTTCAAATAACACTTCAATATTTAATTTTAAAGAGACCTTAGAAGTTGAAAGAATTTATTTTAGAAATGATACTCAAATTCATGAAAATTCATAAATAACACACTAGTAATTTGTGTTTACCATAAAAAACACATGTGAGGAAAAATCATTTAGAGACTCGTATGTTTAGGACTTAATGACTTTAGTTATAACATATCGTATTAGCCCTTATATGTGAAAAAAAACAAAAAAAGAAATGAAAACATCAAATAAAACTCATGACACAAAAGATCTTTTCAATAATTAATTTATATATTTCATCATAAGAGCACACACAAAACAATATAATTTCATTATACATATTTATAATGTAAGAAAAAAGAAAAACTTAAAAACAATTTATTTATTTTTATTTCTATATCTCTTCTCAACCTTTTGTGCCTTGGTTTCTTCTATATCCAAAGTAATATAAAAAAATTAAAGTAAAAAATGTAAGAGACGTGTAATATAAGAGTTACATAAGAAGGTGGGTTTGACCCATAAATGGTGCCGAAGAGGATTGATTTAAGTCGTAAATGGTGGGGTTACATAAGAAGATTGACTTGACTCATAAATGGTAGGGTTATGAATAAGGTGGACTTGACTTTGAATTAAGGAAGGTGATAAAGAAGGTGAATGAAATAAGAACAAAAAAAAAAGTATTTAGTCAAGGTAAGTATTAACTGTATGCATTAACATAATAATATTAATTAATTTGACCATGCAAGAAAAGACAATAATAAAGTGAAATAAAGACAAACACAAATAAAATTACTCTATTACATGCATACCAGGACCATGCGTGCGGTGCGTATCCAATGTGAACTAAAAGGAATTATTGACGGACCCAACGCAAGAATGAAACTAAAAGGAATTATTGACAGACCCGCACAACCGGGGGTACCAAGTTTGATTTATTGATGGACCCACGCAAGAATGAAACTAAAAGGAAGGAATTATTGACAGACCCGCACAACCGGGTACCAAGTTGATTGGTCCAAATTTTCCTGTGACAACTTGTTGCACTGGTTTACGTTTCTAATATAAAGTGGATACATTCATAGATCTATTGAGTAGATAGACTTACTAAAATGTTAGTTTTTCTTGTTGTTGTCTTTTTCTGCTGCATTAATGCTACACTTTCTAGTGCGACTGAGTTCTCACTTGCCTCCAGGTCCGTTAGCCTTGCCATTCATTGGCCACCTTCATCATCTCATTATCAAATTGCCTCATCAGTCATTTCACAAGTTGTCCCTCCAGTATGGGCCTATAATGACAATTCGCTTAGGGCAAAAGACCACCATCGTTATCTCGTCCAGCGATGCTGCAAAAGAGGCCCTCACCACTCATGACCGTGTATTTGCTTCGCGTCCCCATCTCATTTCACCAGAGTTTCTTTGCTATAACTCGAGTAACATTGGATGTTCTGTGTACACCCCACAGTGGAGCAGACTCAAAAAGATGTGTCTTAATCAACTTTTCAGCATAAGGAGTTTGGAAGGGGAAAATTTCCGGCAAAGGAGAACACTTGAGCTATTTGTCTTAATGCAACATATCTTCCAGCATGGTCAAAATTCAGTTAATGTAAAATCAGAGTTGTCCAAGTACACAATGAATGTAATAGTTCACTGGTGTTCGGTCGAAGGGTTGTATCGCATGAATTTGTACATGTGATCCTTGAAGCTGTGGAGCTAATGGGTGCTGTGCATATTGGGACTACATTCCTAGTCTGCGTTGGCTTGATCCTGCAAAATATATTCCTCGTCTGCGCAGTACAAGAGACCGGCTTGATTCAGTGCTTCAACGCATTATTGATGACTATAAAAAGGAGAAACATTGCAATTCGACAAATCTGATTCATACTTTCTTGTCCGAAGGGATTCCCGACGATACTACAAAAGCAGTCATTTTGGTTTGGATTTTTAATTTATTTTTCTGATTCAATCTCAAATCATTTTTTACAGGACATTCTAGCTGCTGGAACAGATACCACTGCACTCACAATTGAATGGGCACTGGCTGAACTGATCAAACATCCACACTATATGCAGCAAACTTCAAGATGAGATTTTACATGTTGTCGGTAAGCAACGCTTGGTGACTGAAGATGACCTTCATCAGCTCCCATTCTTGAAAGCAGTAGTTAAAGAAACATTTAGATTGCATCCAGCCATACCTCTTTTAGCCCCACATTACTCTACTGAAGATTGCACACTGAGAGGCTATCATATTCCGAAAGATAGCTGGATAATTCTCAAACGTATGGTCCATTGGTCGAAAATGGCCAAATCATGCTCACAATTTCAGGCCGGAACGATTTTTGAACAGCTCAGTGGATGTCAAGGTCTGGATTTTGAACTGATTCCCTTTGGAGCAGGCCGTAGGAAATGCCTTGGCACCTCCTTGGCACTTCGCACTGTTCAGATGACGCTTGCACGTCTCGTTCAAGCTTTCAACTGGAGCCTCCCCATTTCTGATGATGTACTCGACATGGAAGAAAGCCAAGGTGTATTAACACAGAGAAAATCTCCTCTGTTAGTGGTTGCAAGCTGGAGGCTTCCCTTCGATCTCAATGACTACAATTCATAACAGTGTTAACTCCTAAAATATATAATGTAAGTGTCTAAATTTTACAAGTCACCAGGTAGACCTTCCTCCAGAGCTCTGTACACGGTATAGACACACATACACACGCATAGACCGCATGATTTATAATACGACAGTTCTGACACTTTCAAAGTATTATACGCATATACGCAAACATTACTAATAATCTATGCATTTCTATAGCTTAAGCATATATTTACTTCGCCGCTGAGGTTTTACTACACTCTATATATAGTTCAGTGAGTTCACTAGCTCTCCTATAAAAATCTGCTCAGTTGAAGTTCTTTTGCAAGTGAGTGCTCAGCACTTTCCTATGTTTTGCTGCCTGCCAAGATCTTCACAACAATAACTCAAGGAAAAACAAAAACATATCTAATTGTATATGCGTGTGTGGGTAAGTGTTGTGTATGTATCTATATATCTGCTTCCAGGATACGATTGAAGTCTTTCATGTCCCATTGCTGCCCTCCCGTGTGCTTCCTTTGTGAATAGATTGGCTACATAAGGAAATAATTAAATAGGAAATTGCATTTCTCGCACATATAACACACATATTGGAATAGATGTATGTATGAGACCTGCACGTTCATAGTAAGGCACAGTCTTCGCCCGTCCGCGCGAAGCTCAGCTTCGTCCTATAATAAACAATATATATGTATATATACATGTACAAGTGTGTGTGTGTGTGTCTATATTAGAGAGAGAGAGAGAGAGAGAGAGAATGCATTTCTTGCATATATCACTATATAGAAAGCTGTATGTTTATACTTGTGTGTATTTACAATGTATAGATACATACTACAAATTATATAGGTAAATATTACACATATTATACCTGTATATAAGCAATGCATATTTATACAACATAAATTAAGTTGAATATATCTCCCCACTGTGCACATATATAATATATATATAATATATATATATATATATATATATATACATACATACATACATAATATGAATATATAGCTCAAACGAGAATATAATAGGCATGCATATAAATATATTTATAATTTATATAAACATGATATAAGGTAGAAATGCAAAGAAAAATGCATTAAGGTCAAATCCAAATGAGGCATCATCCTTAGGGCTCCCTTACCCTTAACTTACCCCTGTTTTTTAGGCTCCGCCCTTAATTAAAAATTCCCCTGTTTTAGGGCTATGTACCACGCAATGCAGGAAGGTACTCTCAGAGCATTTACTATTTGAATGATACATAGCGTCTTATATATATATACATTAACTTTATATATGATTAGCCATCAGTCTCGAGACAGCTAGATTATGTCAATGTGGAGACCATTCACATAACTGTCGTTTTCAACCCACTGTGATCCGGTGGTCAACAGTGGAACTGGAGCATCAGTGACAATCCTTGCCATGCTAATCTTCCAGGACTACACCCCTACCAGGGTTCTCGAAAAGACGGGGAGATGATCACGGAGTTGATGTTTGGAAGATCTGCATTACATGTACACCAGGACTTCATCCACAAACATATTGCAGTTCAATCTGATCGACCCAAACGCATGTTCATTCAAATCTTTCAATCTAATATGTTTCCTTCACATAGCCATAGCCAAAGCTGCTTCTCCTCCCGTGCAGGCTGAAAATTCTTATTAAAATCCTATTAACTTTGATGTCATCCCGAGGAACACATCTAAGCTAGCAAGGTATAAATATATGATGCCTCTGCTTGATTTCTGAACCCCCTCGCAGAGCACCAGCTTGACAAGCATAAGAAAAGTCAACTGTCAACCATTGAGCGTGTGAACTGAGTTATATACGGAGCATTGAGTTCTGGTGCATGATAATTCCACCAAGTTTATGTGAGCGAAGGAAGTTCGATCGAGCAAGTGACGCAGGTATGCGTTATAGACCGATCTCTATCACCGTCAGATCTGCCTCGGGATCGACGGCAGCAAGGGAATAAATACAAGCTATAAATATAAATGATAATCTAGAAATATAACATGGAGGTTTCATCCTAGGTTGCGGTAATCAGCATGTGGAAGTTAAAGGTTGCGGGGATTGGCCGGCTCATTTGGTCGTACGAAGAAGAAGAAGAAGAAAACATAGAAAGCGTGGCAGCTATGAAAGCTGTACAAGAACAATTCACCCAGAATCGTCATGTTTCCAAGCACAGTTCAGATCGGATTATGCGTCTTCAGGTGAGAGAGAATCACACTATCCTAACTATTCAAACCTCTTTGTTATAGCTTATCGAGATGAATCTTTTGCCTCAAATGCCACCGCAAGTGAAAATTCAAGATCAAGTCATCACAGAAGGTGACATAGATGTTACATTACGTCGAGCTTTGAGATTTTATTCGTCACTTCAAGCTGAAGATGGTCACTGGCCTGGGGACTATGGAGGACCCATGTTTTTGATGCCTGGTCTGGTAAGTTATTTACAAAATTCCAGCCATTTTGTTTCCTTACGTTTTTCAGCAGATTTTCACTTTGTACATTACTGGAACTATGGACATCGTCCTCTCACCAGCACACAAGCATGAAATGCGCCGCTATCTCCTCAACCATCAGGTTCTTATTCATGATTAGAGAGTAGGATTTGTGACTTAGAAGATCATGCAGAATGAAGATGGTGGTTGGGGCTTGCATATTGAAGGGCACAGTACAATGTTTGGTTCCATACTCTCCTATGTAAGTCTTAGATTGCTTGGCCAGGAAGCAGATTCACAGGATCTAGAGAGGGGGCTAAAGTGGATATTTGACCATGGTGGCACAGTTGCAGTTCCTTCCTGGGGGAAATTCTGGTTATCTGTAAGTGGTTTAATGTGTCAATAACGATAGTAACATCGTGTTTGAACTTCACAAGGTACTTGGAGTATTTGATTGGTCCGGTGTAGCTCCGCTTCCTCCCGAAATGTACTTGCTTCCATATGCCTTGCCCTCCATCCAGGTTTAGGATGCCTATACAAACTATCTCTTGGTATACTTACAATGCGCATGTTCCAGGACGAATGTGGTGTCATTGCCGGATGGTGTACTTACCCATGAGTTACATATATGGTCGACGTTTTACTGGAGAGTTGACGGAAACAATCAAAGCTCTGAGGAGAGAACTTTACGCTGGATTGTATGACCACGTGGATTGGAATCAAGCTCGGCATGCTTGTGCTAAGGTTAGTGTAATTGTCTGTTCTCACTACAATCTACTAAGTTAAGCTTCCAGGAGGATCTGTACTATCCACATACACTTATACAAGATTTTGTATGGGGAGTCTTGCATCTGGGTGTAGAGCCTGCATTGAGGCATTGGCCTGGTTCGTTGCTGCGAAAGAAAGCTCTTGATACAGTTCTAGAACATATACATTTTGAAGATGAAAATACTAACTACATTTGTATTGGTCCAGTGAATAAGGTGAAGCACTGTCCTAGTTGTTATATGTTGTGTTGATTTCACATCTATGCAGGCCCTTAATATGCTTTGTTGCTGGGTGGAAGATCCAAATTCTGAGGCCTTTAAACGACACATACCCAGAGTATACGATTATCTTTGGCTTGCTGAGGATGGGATGAAAAATGCAGGTGTGATATGCTATCTATTATATTCATTTGTGACTATTGTAAATCGCAGGGATATAATGGTAGCCAGCTATGGGATACAGCCTTTGCTGTGCAAGCTTTGATTTCAACAAGAATGCTTGATGAGAGTGGAAAAATGCTAAGGAAAGCTCATTGGTACATTGAACAATCACAGGTTTGGACTTCAGTTGTAACTTAGCTGTCTAGTAATTACTTCTTTTGATAAGGTACATGAAAATCCAGCAGGAGATTTGGATCGCTTCTACCGTCATAAGTCTAAAGGAGCTTGGCCATTTTCCACGCGAGATCACGGGTGGCCTATTTCAGATTGTTCAGCTGAAGGTTTAAAGGTATCTATGCAATAAGTGACCCAATTGTTTTGTTTTTTTGATTTGTGAATGTCAGGCTGCTCTACTCCTGTCACTACTTCCAGCAGAAATTGTTGGGGAGTCTATTCCCGCTGAACGCTTGTTTGATTGTGTTGACGTGATTTATCTTATCAGGTGAGTCGGCTATTTTGTTCATACGTTCTAACATTGACAAGGTGACAGAATGAAAATGGAGGAGTGTCAACTTATGAGCTAACAAGATCTTACTATTGGATTGAGGTGAGGAATTTGAGGAAATAGTACTTCACTACTGATTTGAAAATGCTTATCAGCTATTCAATCCAGCAGAGACATTTGGAGACATAATACTTGACTATCCGTAAGTCTTCTTTTGTTTCTCTTGCTGAAACAATTCTATTTTTGTTTAAAATTGTAGATATGTCGAGTGCACATCAGCCTGTATTCAAGCTTTATGCTTGTTCAGAGAAATACATCCTGGTGTTCGAACTAAAGGGATAATGAAGTTCATTCAAAAGGGCTGCAAGTTCATTGAGAGAATGCAAAGACCCGATGGATCCTGGTATTGTTCTTCTGTCATCAAATACAAGTTTTTGAATTGTATATAGGTATGGTTCTTGGGGAGTTTGCTTCACTTATGGCACCTGGTTTGCGATTCGTGGTTTAACTGCTGCTGGGAAAACCCATGAAACTTGCTTAAGCATTCGTAGAGCATGTGAGTTTCTATTGTCTAAGCAATTGGTTTCTGGAGCCTGGGTGAAAGTTATCTTTCAAGTCAGAACAAGGTAAGCACTTCTGCAGAGGGACAACACTACATTCCTGGTACAGGTTTATACCCATATCCAAGATGGTAAGGACATCTGGTAAACACGGCTTGGGCAATGCTCGGGTTATTCTAGCAGGACAGGTAAGAGAATGACATATTTAAACTTCACTATATGAGTTTGATATGCAGGCTGAACGAGATCGCGTGCCTCTGGACAAAGCAGCTGCATTTGTGATAAATAACAACTTCAAAATGGAGATTTTCCTCAGGAGGTATATCTCATAGGTGAAGTTAAACAAATCTAAACAAGTTTTGATTTGGTGCAGGAAATCATTGGGGTGTTCAATAAGAACTGCATGATCAGTTACTCTGCATACAGATGCATCTTTCCAATATGGGCTCTTGGAGAGTACCTGAGCACAAGACAAGATGAAATTCATAATGTCATGTAATATAATTATATATATATAATATATATATAATATATATAGACACAAACACATGGCATGTAGTATATATCAAAATCTTCTTAGCATATATTATATATGTACGTTGTATTATACATAATGTGAAAATATAATCCAATATGTATTGTTTAACTGTCGTTTACGAATTAACTAGATACTGATTATTTATTAGTAAAGTCTACAGTTTTTAAATTCTAGATTTTTTAATATTCTAAACGTTGCAAAAGATTAATATTATTGGATTTGTTCAAAAGAAGTATATTTTAAACTTTCTGAATATTACTGGAATCTATTAAGACTATATTTAATGTAATTTAAATTTAGCTAAATTTAATTTAATATTAATTGGTTGGTTATCAACCCTTTAGCAAGGTTATATTTTAAGGAGTGCAAAATAATTAAAAGCTTAAAATTTAAAATTACTTTTATTTTATAATATAATATTCAATCTGTGGCAAACTAAAAAAGTTTTCATCAATATTATTATATTATTTTCTAGCTTATTTGAAGGTTAAGGGGTTTTACAGTGTTAAATACATATTACACACTTAACATTTATATAACATTAGCTGTAATTTCTTTTAACATGAACAGTAATGTTTATATAAATAATAAACAATACTTGTTTATTATTAAAGATGATCAAAATATATATAGTATTGATTGTGGTGCTAACTCATGGACACATAAGTATTAAAATATACATATAAATACTTGTTTATTATAAAAGATGATGACCTTCCTTCTTAATAAAACTCAGATTATAAAGGATGGAATTATAAATTTTTCTAATAGTTTAAACTATTAAAAAGGAAATTAAATATCTTTCAGTATATTTTTTGGAAATATATGAATATGTATACAATTATGTATACACAATTATATATAAAGACAAAATTTAAACCTTTGGGAGACTTGAGATATTATAACAATAATGTTAGATTATGTATATTACCATTTGATAAATAAGTTTGAAGTTATGAAATTACATCAATAATTACAATCATTAACCATTACCACTCACTTGTTTCACACTTCTTTATAATTTTTTTTTAATATACATATTAACATATGTATAGTTGTATAGACAAATAGATTATATAGATATTAAAATTCAAAGTATTACTTATGAAAAAATTAAATATGTAAACATGCACATAGTAATGGTAAAATATATACGTAGTATAATATATACGAAAGTTCCCATTTGAATGAATGTATATATATCTATACATGGTAGATGTTTTAATACATATGCATATAAAAATTAATATGATTAAAAAAATTCATACTCAGTAATAATCAAAGGTTGAATTATTTTAATGTCTTTGTTTTTTTTTATTACATTGTAATATAAACATTACCTATTATTTGACACTTTGTAAAGTTTAAAAAACAATTGTATAAATATTTTAAACTCTGTCAAAATATAAACCGGATCCTGCTCGGTTTCATAACATTCTTTTATTCTACAAAAAGGAATGTATTTCTAAAATTTTGGTTTATTATATTTTCTGGATATACTAACTAAAAGGGAAATAGATTTATGAATGGTATTTATATAACTAAAAGCGATAAATTTTTATAATTTATCAAATGTATATAGAAGACAATTGTATATATATATAATTTGAGATCATTTGTCAAACAAATCTCAGCCGATGAAGCGTCATAGATACTCTGTATCTAACATTTGATTATTATATATCCGTTATTATATTTTATACATAATACATAATATGCATGGATACATTATATTAATTCAAAAATTTAAAATTAATATATATTTGTTTTAGTTTCCTCCTCTTATTCCCATATTGATTTTAGCTCAGACTTGTATCTGCATATGCAAAGTTAAAATATATATTCTGCTAATGATTACTTTATACTCTATGGTACATACATGTACTTAATACTAAGAACATGTATGCATAACATAACCACGCAAACACACACATACATGTGTGCGTGTGTGTGGTGGGGAGAGAGAGAGAGAGAGAGTTAATTGTTTCATTGTAAGAGATCATGACCTTGTTTCTTATGAAATTCAGAATAGCATTCACAGCTTCTTCAACCTTGTTGGACAGGCCATGGTTGCCACCTGCAATAAACACTTCTCTGCTCCCCCCATTGCAGCAGATAATCTGTACATACACATCACATATATATACAGTCCATTGCTTTATAATATCATGCAATATGCACGTGTTCTCTCTCTCTCTCTCTCACACACACACTCACACACACACACACACAAACACACACACAACCTGTTGACAAGCTTCTCTTTGTCAACATGTTCAGGCACGGACTCATCAGCCATCGAGAACATTATCTGCATAAAACTACATATGACATAAACTATATATAATACAGTTTTTATAAATGTAAAACTGTTAAAAACCAGGCAAGGTATCCTTGACATGTGTCCGAGTCTTGCATGAAGCTGTTCATCTGAGAAGTCCGAGCTGAACATATCATCGTCTCCCATATAACCAGCAAGTGAAAGATATCTGCACAAATATAGAAATAGAAAATAAAAGAAAAACAAATTAAACTAGAAAATAATATATGTGTGTGTATACCTTCCTGCAGTAATTGGAAAATCTTCCTCAGTAGTACGTGGCATTAATTCGTACCCTTTTCCTTCCTTAACCATTTTATTTGCCAAAGCAATCAAAGAAGCTGTCTCTGGTAGTGTAGCCAGATACTCTCTATCACTTACAGGTGCCTGTTTATATACTAATCAACACACACACACACACACACACACACACACAGATATATATATATATATATATAGAGAGAGAGAGAAGAGAGAGAGAGAGAGAGAGAGAGAGAGAGAGAGAGGTGCCTGCAAGATAGCGCCTTTAACAGCTCGTGAACAATTACCGCGTGCTCGCATATGTAGACAATATCCTGTAATTAAGTTTAATAATTATATGAATTTATGTATATTTATGATGTTACCTGGCATCCTGTACTATGCCCAATTAATAGCACACCTTGTGAACCTTCTTCATTGATTAAGTAGCTTATAAGTTGCTCAAGCTCCATTGAATCCTGAAACCATTAATGCATGTATGCACACATATACATATATACACACGTATACACACACGAGAGAGAGAGAGAACCTGTTTAAGTGAAGAAGTTCCATATCCAATATAAGAAGAAGACATAAGAAATTGCACAAGGGACCACTTTTCCTTCTCCAAAGCTTTTGATAGTGGATTTAAATACCTGAAACACACACACACACACACACACACATATACATGCATGCATGTGTGTATACATAACACGTGTGTGTGTGTACACTCTCTCTCTCTCTCTCTCTATATATATATAATTACTCGGTTGCTAAGAAGCCATCTGTGAGTCCACCGATGAATATCGCATGCTGTTTGCAGCTCCCAGTTCTAAATGCAACCTGTTAACCGAAAAAAATTTCAATGATGTGTAGAATACACATACATATATACATACATAATGTATATAATAATAAACAAGTTACAAATTAGATTTATATACAGAGAATAATTCAATTATTGTGATCTATATTATAAATATGAAGATACCTGGATAGACTCGGAACTATATTTGAAGAGTGTTCCCTGCATCTGTACACCCTTTGAAGCCATTATAGCTCCTTGATAAGCCATTACTATATTATGAGATACAGAGGAAAATAAAAATAAAACATGAATTCCTTGTGGATAAATGTAAATTTCTTCAGGGTTAATGCATTTTTAAATTAACATGTCTTTTTTTAAAATAATATTAATTAAAAAAATTAAATAAAATATACCTATAAACCCTTGGAAACCTTTAGAACTAATGGAATAATTGAAATATTAATTTCCCTTTAATTTCTTATATATGTTTTAACGGGCTATTCTGCAATTGTCCCCTATATTTGAAAAGTGTTACCTACATATGTACAGCATTGTAGCTCATTGATAAACCCTAATCTCAACTTTACTTTAGTTTATCCTTTATTTAGTTGACTTAATTATTGTATATTGTAACGCACGCACGCCTTGTGTGGTATGTTTCGTATATTCTGTGGGCATATTTTTGTTTAAACTAGCTTAAGTAAAAAAAATAAAGTGAAATATTTACTGAATAATTATTTATTTCCAATTCCTCGTCTTAGAATTTAATCTGGTGCGTCGGATGCTAAATTATTTTACTGCAGTTTTAAATACAATGCATTTTTTTTATAGAAGGATAACTTCTCATTTAACATTTTTGATTTGTATACTTTGCTAAGAGTCGGGTCCTACTGTCCAGCCACAGTACTTTCTAAAGCATTAACAACCCACTGTCTCTCATCTATTTCAAACTGCACATCTCAGAATATAAGGGTTTTTCATCGGTGAAGAATATTAACATGGTATCAGAGCTTTGGTGATGGTTACTAGGTTATGGAGAAAACGTACAACAGTAGAGAACAACGAGGAGATGATGCTCTTTGACATGTAGTTTTGATGCTTCAACAACACAAGAGGCGCTCACGAATACAGGCAGTTGAAGCGTTCATCCAGAATCAAGGTTGGTCAGTTATAAAGTTGTGTCATGAAACGACGATCGGTCACAAGTTGCTTCCTATTTCAATTTTTATGGGTACCCATTTGAGAATTGGTTCAATAAAGTTTTTGTCATTTTTTGATGTGATAACTGTCTTTGGATAGTTCAAGGTTTAAAAAAGAACTAATGAATGGCACAACACTAAAGTAAGATGATTGTCAACTTCGTAACAACAAAGCAATTTCCTCCATGGGAATTGGCTTGAATTGGACAGCATTGCAAGGTGTCTTTGGAAATCAAGTAAGTGTAAATACAACATGAGTTGACTTGAAGTCTAATCTGTTTGGATTGAAGATGGACCAAATGAGTCTTCATCAGTCTGTCTCCGACACATGAAGTTGGTATTGTAGTATAAAAAGTTGTGAACAAGGATAAAATAGCAATGCTTCTCAATGTGTTGACTAGGCTAGAGTACAAGGCGTTGAAGATGACGTTGAAGAATTCATCTAAGACGTTTGCAAAGATGCAAGCTACACTAATCAACAAGGAAGAGTCAGGAAGACTCGTTGAGCAAGTAGTGACATCAAGTGCTCTTTTGCAAGCTCCTCTACAAAGCTAAAAAGAGTCCTCCAGGTGCGAGAGGAGTGAGCAGTTAGGCTGGTAGTAGTTTCAAGGCTAACGAGAGTAATAGTGGTGCTGGCAGCTACAAGGTCAGCAACTCCAACTCATGAGAGAAGAAAAGTGAGTGCAACTATTACAAGCGTGTAGGACACTACTCAAGAGAGTGAAGAGACAAAATAGATGGGCTTCCACAAGGATTTGGAAAGAGGAAGAAGCTGTTGAGTTAACCAAAAGCTCTAATGGTTAGAGACGCTTTAACTTCAAAAGGTGATGAGAAAATACTCAACTGCGCAACCATGCACATGACTCACAACCACAATGCTTTTCTCACATACTAGGCTCTCCCAATAGGTCGAGAGGTTGGTTTAGATGATAACCATGGTCTTCTAGTTGTAGGAGTTGGCACAATACAAGTGCAGTTAGCCTCAGGTCATAGGAGGAAGATCCACAACAACACCACATCCCGACTCTCTCACACACGTTGCTATCTGTAGGAGCTGCAGCAAATGCTAGCTTCACGTTCTTTGACAATGACAAGTGCATCATACGAGACAAGTGTAATGACAAGGTGATTGCATTAGGTGCAAAATACGCTACTATCTACAAGTTGAATGCAAAGTTGATGAACTACCACTAGAAAGTGCTCATAGTCCAAGTTTTAAGACAACTCAATGACATCATGAGAGGCTAGAACACTTGCATGAGACTGGTGTTAAAGCTGTCTTGAGAGAACAAGTGCATCCCAAAGAGCTTGAACTTAGAGACTCACTTGGCTTTTGTGAAGCGTGTGTTCTTGGAAACAACACAAGAAAATTTTTTTCTTGGTGCTTTGAGACTTCACCAAGCCAGAAACCTTTGTAGATTATTCACTCTAATGTTTGTGGGGCGTTTCACATTCAAACTCACCAGCACAAAAGGTACTTTGTGATATTCATTGATGACTTCTCTAGATACATGGTTGTGAGACTCATGCTAAAAAAGTCAGAGGTTCTAGCTCACTTCCAAGCATACAAGGTTTCAGTTGAAAACTTCCAAGAATGTTGCCTTCTGATGTTGAGAAGTGATCATGGGGGCAAGTACACATCTCGAGCATTCACCAGATACTGCAATAGTCAAGGAATTCAACAACAATTGATTGCACCAGAGAGTCTCTAACAAAATGGAGTGGCCAAATGAATGAAAAGAACCTTGGTGGAAGCAGCTAGAACAATGCTAGTGCACACTGGTATGTTGCTCGTGTTATGGGGAGAAACAATCACCATGGCAACATAAATTCGGAACAAAGTCCCTTTAGAGTTTATTTCTGGATAGGTCCTATGTCAGTTATGGAGCGACAAGAACTTAAATGAAGTACTTCAAAGTGTTCGGTTGTATGGAGTGTCGGGTGTGTTATGGTTGGCTATTTGCAGAAAGTAAAGCTTATTGACTCCACAACATGACTACCATGATAATTGTCATCAGTCTGCATATAAGTTTAATGAGAAGATGCTTCAAGTTTCAACACCAACACATACACTTTTGTGCGAAAATGAAGTTAATTCTATGGCAACTCAAATTCAGCAATAGTAAGAGCAAGAGGAGCGGTTCTCACCTGAGCGACAGCAATCACAAAACATGGGCATCAAATCACCTATACAAGTTTCATAGGCTAAGGAAAATCTTGATCAAGAAGATGAAGAGATTTTTTCAGGCTTTTTAGGCATCTTTGATGAAGCAACGTATCTAGACTCAGTGATGACAGTGAAAACTGAAGTACCAGCAGCGATGTACTTCAAGATGTGGACTAGTCCTTGATCCCAATAGGCCATTCAGCACCATCACTCGTAGCGGCTAAGTTAGTTACATTTCCCAAGTAGCATGTGAAGCGCAAGAGTCAAATCAATATAGGTACTTCCCAACTGTTGAATGTTCATCTGCAGTACCGAGAATAATTCAAGAAGCATTCTCATTTATAGAGGCAGTAGAGTGGAGAGCTACTATGAAGGAAGAGTACAACTTGTTGCTCAGCATCAAGTCTAGGAGTTAGTCATGTCACCTCCAAGCAAAAAGAAGATGAGCACCAAGTGGATATTCAAGCGCAAGCTTGATGAAGCCGGTGAGATGGTACACTACCGTGCATGTTTTGTTGCTCGTGGATTTTCATAAATAGTCAGAGTGGACTTCTCCAAGACCTTCTCACCAATGGCCAAGCTGACCTCCATCTGCATTATTCTTCGACTTGCTACACATTTCAACTTGGAGGTTCACCAACTTGATGTTAAAACTACCTTCCTCTATGGAGATCTTCAAGAAGAGGTGTATATCTCTCAACTCCAAAGTTTTGAAGTTCTCAGGTCTGAGCATAAGGTCTCCTAACTAAACAAATCCTTGTATGGCTTAAAACAGGCACCAAGAGCATGGTACCATCACGTCGACAGTTCTCTATGTCACATTGGCTTCTCCAAGCTCGCAATTGATGGCAATGTATATTTTTTTCTTTGTTGGAGAATCGTTTGTTCTTCTAGTGCTCTACAACATCACGACAACAACTAGCATGCAGTTGGTACGTCATTTCAAGAAGCATTTTCTCTCAGAGTTTGAGTTTTCAGCTATAGGAGCATCACTTTCTACCTCGGCATTGAGACCGAGAGTTGCAACATTGGAGCTGTCCCAAGCTCACTACATTGAAGATATCCTATGTAAGTTCAACATGTAGGATAGCAAACCAGTTTCAATACGAATGGAAACTGCAGCTTCCCTCACTGTTGAGCAAAGTCCTACGTTTAAGGAGGAGAAGCTCTCTATAGTTAGGATTTCATACATGTAAGTTGTTGGTTGTCTCATTTATCTAACAGTTTGCAAACGTCTAGACTTGGCTTTTGCAGTAGGCATGGTTTCAAAGTTTTTAGAAAATCTAGGTGAAGCTCACTGGTCTACAGTCAAATGAATCTTTAAATATCTCAGAGAACAACTAGCTACAACCTTAGGTATGGGAAATAGAATGTTCTCCAAGGCAGTGGGAGTAGCAGCAATTGAGCTGAACAAGCTAGAGAAATGGAGTTAATTGGTTATATAGACTTAGATTGGGTTGACGACCAGGACTCAAAAAATCAATGTCTGGCTATTTATTCTTCTTAGATGGAGGTCTTGTTACTTGGAGTAGCAAGCAATAGACTAGCACGGCTCGTTCCTCCACTAAAGTTGAGTATAGTGGCTACAACAGCAGCACAAGAAGCTTGAAGACTTTATGAAGCAGATTAGAGTTCCTCTACACCCACCTATCAAGCTGTTTTGTGATAATAAGAGTGCTATAGAGCTGTCGAGGAATCCCAGGTTCCATGGAAGAATGAAGCACTTTGAACTCAAGGTTCATTTCATACATGAGCAAATGCAGCACAACAAAATCTTGTTGGAGTATATTTCCACAAAGGAGATGACAACTGATATTATGACCAAGCCTCTAGGCCAAGTGAAGTTTACATAGCACCAAGACAAGATACAGATATTGGATTTTCCCTGAGTGGGAGTGGTAAGAGTCGGCTCTACTGTCCAGATTGGATCTAGTTTATGACGAGCTAGAATGTGTTCAGAGTTAAAAGGGTTGGATGGAGACGAAGCGTTAACAACTAGTATATTTAAAATTGAAATACATTTCAAAATAGAAGGGTTTTTCATTCATGCAAAATATTTAAATACTTTTCTCAAAATTTCAATAACTTGTTAAAAAATAAATTAAATTTTTTAACGTAAAGTATATGCGGAGGATATTCTATAAGCATTTTATCAGGGCCGTCCAGTGAATCCTACGGAGGAGATTTCCTCGTCTTGTGCACAAAAATGCCCAGTGTATCATTTTGTGCACTCTGAACGATGGCCATCATTGCCCTTACTAGCAGCGCCGCTGCCCTTTCCACCCTTTCCAGCGGCGCCCTTTCTAGCGGCGCCGCTAATCATCACCCGCCTAAATTCGTATGCTCTTCGTGTTCCTCGTTAGGATTCGTGAATAAAGGCATTAACGGCAGCAATAAGGGGTGCTCTTCATTAGGAGTTTTGAATAAGGGCAATAAGGGCTTCATGGCGAGTAAGATTCGCGGGGATCGGCTTGAAGTTGTTCGTGCAATTGCTACTGCTTCTCCAGGTAAGGGTTTAAGGTTTTTTTAATTCACATTGCTTTTTCTTAATTTCTTCGTATTTTTTTCTAATTTGTTTAATGCCCTTTTATTTTTTAAAATGAATTTTAGATACCCTCTTGCTAATTGTGTATTTTAATATATTAATTCACTTATTTAATATTTTTGCATATTATGTATACGAAGTTTACCTCAGGGATCATTGATAATTTCCTTATTATTTATCAAAAATGGTCTCATATAACTTCCAGTTATATAATTGATATAAACATAACATACCACAATGATGCATAACATAGAACAATAAAAATTCTTTGTATATTTAAGTATGGCATTGTGTGTGTGTGTGTGTGGTGTGTGTGTGTGTGTGTGTGAGAGAGAGAGGAGAGAGAGAGAGAGAGAGAGAGAGAGAGAGAGAGAGAGAAGGTAAATTATATGATTATAGTCCTATATCTTATGATGTTAAAACATAGCACAACATGATGTTATTCCATATATTTAACGGTAATCCTCAGCACTTCATCTTCTGTTTCAATATTGGCATAACACCAACACAATGCTGTATGCATAATACATATGATTATATATAACTAATATTTGATTTTCAAATATATATTATTATAGTTATATGGTTTTATTTATTCCATTGTGTTTATTAGCGATTGATCCGGCATTACAAGATTCATTAAAGCGGGTAGTGGCAAAGAAGCTGTGGAACTTGTGAAACCTGGCATGGTGGTGGCCTCGGCACGGGTAGCACGTCTTCCATGGCCATTGAAGAGCTTGGTAAACTTATTTCACAAGGAAAGGTCGGTTTTTATACATTTAATTAATAATCGATGAGTATTACAACACAATAATTATCACATTTAATATATAATATATAGTATTATATATAACAATATATGTGAACTAACTATAGTTTATAGGACTATATATGAATTCATATATACTAGTGTATTATGTATTATTGCGCATAGTTAATTAATAAATATAGTTGTTACTTCTGTAGTTGAAGGATATTGTTGGTGTGGCATCGAGTTACCAGTCGAGGATACTTGCTCGTCAATTCGGTGTAAAAACTGTAAGTTATAAGAGAGAGATCTTTAAGTTTTTAGTAACTGTTATATATTTAATCTATAATTTAGTTAATTATGATTTGATTAGTCTATATGTTAATTATTAATCGTTATTGTTTTAATTAAGGTGGATTTAAACGATGTGAACGTGATAGACATTGCATTTGATGGAGCTGATGAAGTCGATGCTTCCATGAACCTTATTAAGGTTAGCTTTGTGTTTATTTATTTGCCCTTTACCAACGCAACTTTGATAGGGTGGTGGTGCAGCTCATACTCAAGAAAGGTGAGCATATAACTCGTGATATTTTAATTGAATCTCTCTCTCTCTCTCTCTCTCTCTCTCTCTCTCTCTCTCTATATATATATATATATATATATATATATAAAGGTTAACAGGTTGTGGATGCGATGGCTAAACAATGTGTAATATTGGTGGATCAATCAAAAGTGGTGTCCAGGCTTGGTTTAACATTTCCTGTAGCTGTAAGTGTTGTTATGTGTGGTGTGTGTATAGTCTGTGTGTTTGTGTGTGTGTGATATTGTTGTTTGTTCAGGTAGAAGTTCTTCCTTTCGCTATTTCACCTGTTCTTCGATCTTTAGTTGGGCTGGGTGGAGGTAATCCTTATACTATATATTTACTATAATATATTATATATATATATATAATGCAGTTGCGGAGCTGCGAAATGCGTTGAGGAAGGATGGACCTGTGATAACGGATTTGGGAAACATGGTAGTTGATGTTAGATTTCCGGACGGTGTGAAAGACCCTGCAGAACTAGAACGATCCATAAATATGATCCCTGGTGTTGTTGAGAACGGTAAGAATTATATATGCTCATATAAGTACACACATACGCATATGTACATTTCATTTGTTATATGTTTATTAGCATGATGCTATAATATATTATTATATAAACATATGCTCTCTCTCTCTCTCTCTCTCTCTCTACGCACGATCCATGTCTATTGTCTACATTATACTTCGTTTGCCATGTTTGTATATTAAATAGCTATTACTATAGTGCTATGTATGATTATCTTACAATGTGATGACAAATGCTATGGATTATATAATACTTTTATGTGGTAAGTAAATGAAGTATGTTTATATATATTATATTATATATATAATATCAGGTTTATTTGTGGCATAGCAAATACAGTGCTTGTTGCAACAAGAGACGGTGACGAAAGTACAAGTAGAGCTAGCGGATTTTGTGAAGAGCTTTGAGAGTGCAAAACAGGCTGCCTCAACTACTTAATTAATGGCGGATTAGTTTAAATAAGCTGGTATTAACAACTTATGCGTAATTCTTGTACTTATATTATATAATAGTTTAATTACATTTTGTTTTGATGCAGGTGTACTTGTGAAGTATGTATAGAAGTGTTTGTTCACGTAAATTTTATTGATAAATAGTGTTTAATACATGCTAAATAAGTATATACATACATTATAATTTTACTTTATAAATCTTGTGAAGAGAACTTTCGAACGTTGAATCAATTAAGGGTTTGAATATTAATATTATTAATTTATTTAATATTAATAAATTATTAATGTTAGATTTTAAATACGATTTTTTTAACATTTAGAATATGTTAATTTGGAACTTTTTTTGTTTGGTCATACTATATTTATATACAGTATAATTTGCTAAGATCCTGTAGACACATATCACTCTCTCTCTATATATAAATTTCTTAGAATTTTTACATTTGATATATATAGTGTGAAGAATACATTAAAACTAAGATGTAAATAATTAGTATACTCAATTAAAAAATATACATTATAATATTTTAATCTTTATATACATATATAATATACATAATGTATTATAATGTATTAACAATATATTATTTACCAAAACAATATTGTTGCTAGATGGACAATTCCTCTTAAAGTATATACTTGTATTTAAATTATAAAGTTTAAAAATAGAAATTCATACATAAATAAAATTCATAAATTTTGTAATTTTAAAATTTGTATTTTATACATTGCATATGTTTAAAACTTTGGAGACTGACGTTGAAAAATGGCATGTGGTACAAATTTTACAAATTTAAAATTTAAATTAAATTTTGAATTATAGGTAAATCTTTAAATATAAATAAATTTAAATAAAAAGTTATTAAAATGACATTATTAAAGAATCCCATAATAATATAAGAAAGTAAAATACAACATATACCAATCATTAAAACTTACAATTCATGGTATAAATTTATTTGATTCCAAACAATGATAATTCTAAAAAAAATGCTTTGGGCATCTTTTTAAAAATGCTTAGTAAAAATTTGCATGAAGAAATACCATGAATTTTATGTCATATTACAAATATATACTATATATAAGTATTTATAAAATATACTCATATCTTAGTGGGTGGAGAGGGTATATTTTTAACTTTTTCAAAATTATATTCATTCTACAAAGTAGTTTGCAAATTATAAGCACTACCTATTAATAATAAAACAAAGTAATGTAAAAACTAATTCTAATACGTATAAGGTAGTTTCTCTAAACATGTTGCATATCCTCATGTAAATGCATGCATATATATGTATTATACATGCACACACACACACACACACACACACATATATATAGTGAGAACATTGAGACTCAAGACAGTAAATACACAAAAACACAAAAAAACTCGTATATTTCTTATATTTAAGCTTAAGATTTATATATAAAAGAAAATGTATATCTTCACTATATTTGGATTATCTTATAAAACTTGTCATGATTATAGGATTAACTATACCATAAATATCCTTAATAATTTCTAAAATATATCAAGATTACCTTTCATATATACCTTAGTTATTTTACAGTATTCCTCCTCGTAAGAAAAACTTTTTTAATCGCATAATATAAATAACCAAAAAACTTCATAAGACTCGACATTTTATATATGAATACTTAAGGACGACTTAATAAAGAACTTTGTAAGGACCAAGCAATTTTTTAAGAAACCTAGAGTGAGTTCTTTTGTCAAAAAATGTACAAAGTCATGGAGTTGTAGCGCCCATTTTGGCAAACTATCCTAGCAATTTCTTATTCTTCAATAATGCATTATCCCAATAACTTCATGTTCTTCAACAATGTAAAAATAAACTATAAGTACACTCCAAAAGCATATGAGACTTATAGAGATATACATGAAAATGCTCTAAAGCCCACACTATAGCTAAACACTCAAGATCCAAGACATAATAATTGTGTTTTGAACTTTACAATGCTCTAAGCGATAGAATGTCAAACGAACTCATTATATATGTCAGTCTACATTAAGACTCCACCAATATCAAACAAAAGCATTGGTTCGTAATATAAAAAAATGAAAAATTCAGATAATGAAGCACTGAAGAGTACATTAAATACTTTATTAATTTATAAAAAATAGTTTCACATTCATTAATTTACACAAAAGAAACATTCTATGTAATAAGTTTGCAAAGAAGTAATGACATTAATCAAATGAGGTATAAAACATCTTAAATATGTGACTCTACCGAAAAATTACAATAAAGACTCTACATCCATTAAATAAGGAAATGTCGCCATAGCCTCCACCTTGGATGGATCCACATGCAACCCCTCATGAGAAATTATGTACCCAAATATGTTGTTTCAAATGTATCAAAAACACACTTAAGCTTCTTCAACTTCTCGTAATCAATTAAACATGTGAATTACTTTTTTAAAAATGATCTTTCCAAAATCTTTTGATGTGAACTAATTGCAATGTCTCTAAAAATTCATCATTAAAAAACTTTATATATCATATGTTGAAACATGACAAGAATCAAAAGACATAATAAAAACTCATATAAACCAAAAAATATTTGAAATGTTATTTAGGAATATCTTCTGGAGTTATATAAATTTATTAATAACATTAAATAAGATCTAATTTAGTAAACTAATGATTCTTATCTAATTGATTTAACAAATCCTATGTGTTCAGCAAAGGATAACTATTAAATTTCATGATAACATCTATGGGTATAATCCATTGTGAATTACTTAAATCCATCAAGTTTATTCACCAAATAAAGCTCAAATGCCCAAGAATTAAAAGAACATCAAATAAGCTTCTTCTTTAGTAACTCTAACACACATTTTTGTATGATGGCCAATTTCTTTAAAGATCATCAAACAACAGTTTTGTAAAGTAAAGAATCCCTTGTTTAAATGCGATGTTGTGTTTGAACTTGATAGTAGGGGTGATATATGTGGAGAAAAGATTTAAATACTTTTTCAATAATTGTTATAATTGAAACTCTCGATTCAAAGAAGTTAAGTTAGTTGGTCATGCATGACTACATTGAAGAAAACTGTTGCACACTATGTATGTCATAGTTCTAATTTAGTGGGTTGACCACCTAGTTAGAAAGACCCAAGCATAACTGGGTCATCATGACCAAGGGCCTTCTCATAAACATTAATTGGCCCTTTGCCTAGTGAAAGAGAAAGGTTGACACACTTGTCCTTACATAACTAAATTCCTCGATCACATGTGTACAGTCATGTGTCTCTGAGATTGCCTCTAGCCTAATTGACATGTGATGCGAGTATAGCCATGTGTATATAGATCGCTTCTGAATTAGGTGCGAGCCATGTGTGTGTAGATCGCTCTGAGATGCGCTAAAACTTGTCATGACCCTTGAGGGCATCCACTTTCTTAAATGGGTGAAGAGTGTCATAGTTGTAACCTGGTGAGTTGACCACCTAAATAAAAGATTATGGGATATGTGGGAAGACCCAAGTATAACTGGGTCATCATAACCAGGGACCCTTATAAACATCAAGCCCTTTGCCTAATTGGCTTAAGGGAGAGGAAAAGAAAAGGTGCATGACTTATTATCGAGGTCTCAATTGACAACTTGCTTTACAATGCATCTAACTAAGTACATCAAAGTATTAATGTAAAAATTTAATGTGAAAACACATGGAGCTACAACTCATCTATATAAGTCCCAAATTACAAATAAGTGTAAATGAAATAACATGAGTACACCCATCTCCGTACAAAACATGTAAAGGTTCCTTCGCTGGCACCATTATTAAAACACAACACTTAACCATGTTAACAGAAATAAAAGAAATATTATAACTTATATAATAAGAATAGTTACAGGAGAATTATGTATGAAATCTTACAATTTAAATGAAGACAATTGTTTACAAGCAGTTCACAAAGTTTGAAGTGAAAAAGAAAAAAGAAATAGAGGATCAAGAGATAAGAAAAAAGTGTTGGGGACCTTTGTACCTAACACACCTATTCATTTCATATTTCATGTGCAATATCCATAGGAGCACATCTATAATAGCAACACACGATTTTGACTTGGACATCAACTTAGGTAGGGTGGTCACAAATCAAAAAAACGTCAACATTGTCAAAAGAACACTACAAACCTAACAAAAAAACTGCCCTTCTTGACCATGCCCAACACTATTTACATGAGCAGTATCCACTTACATGGTCACATAACTAACAAGAACATTGAAGGTGAGAGAAAAGATTGCCTATGAAATAGGTAATTGTATTTTATAAGCCACCTCAAAACGTAGTGAAAGGTTCTTCTAGAGTGAGTGCATAGACTAATTTACATAATCAAGTCAAAGAGCAAGCCATAACATACCTAATTTGATGCACTTTGAATATGGTAGAATCAACCCACATCAAAAGAATCACGAAATTTAATGGCAAACTACATAATAAACTCATGTGGTGCTTTTTTTGAACAATAGAATTATTGGAATGTCTCGTTAAAATCTTATACTCTTTAAAAAGCTAATTTAAACTCCACTTTAGGGTGAATCATATTATTCATTGTAGGGTCATTTCACACCAACCTTTACTTAGGGTTAAATGTGAATTTTAATCTTCACACCACATTACCTTTACTTATAAATTAAAAGTGCTAAAGTAAAAGTTATATTTAATCAAAATTTCTTCACACCAAAAGTACAATTACTTTAAAGTTAAAGGTCTCGTGTAAATGTTTTTAATTTCTATGGTGTTTTTAACATTTAGCTAAATGTATAATTTCTAACGTTTACAGCCTTTAATTAAGGGCATGGCAGAGGTGGGCAAGCTGAGTAGAGGTGTGGCGACTTGATTTAGGGTGTGACTGAATACACAAGCGTGGTGACCAGGTTTAGGTGTGAGTTGCAGATAGGATTTGGCAGCTGCTATGAAGAAATGAATCACAAATCAAGTTTGTAACTTGAGACTCCATGCTTTCTTCTCACATTTTTGGCCTTCTCGGCAGATTTGAAATAATGGAACCATCACAAGATCCAGAGGTCTATGTCAAGCACCATAAGTTCAGCATTGTCCTCCAAGCAATTGTTTGATACAAGAAACAATTCATGGACATTTGTTGTGGCTGGCCAGGCTCGGTGCACGATGGTCTGTGTGGAGGACTTCTGGATTTCGAAAGCGGCTAGAGCAACAGGAAGTGATGCAACGTCCAACAATTCAAGTTCCAAGTCACCAAGTTCAAGAGGCTCCATTGGTGCTGCAACCTTACCTTTTGGGAGATAAAGGTTATGCTTGTAGTGCAGAGATCATGACTCCGTACCGGCGTTCTTCAAACTTAAATGTGACAAAGCGGTTCTACAACAAAGAGTTATCAAAAGCAAGAGGCATTGTTGAGTGTGCCTTTGGTCTGCTCAAAGGTATGTTTTTTGCTCAAGACTTCTAGATTTTGCTATCCTTTTTTTTCTTTCCAGGGAAGTTCAAGATTTTGGCTCACAAGCTTCGTCTACAGCCTACTGCTGCTCCAAACGTTGTCTACGCATGCTGTCTACTACACAACTTTCTAATAGCTATTGGGATGCAAATGTTAATGAAGAGATTCGAGAGCTTGGATTGGATAGAGTGGCTGATATGGAGGAGGAGGATCCGGTGCTCAGACTTCGATCGGAGCTGAATGGAGAAAACATTAGAACAGTTTAGCTCAATATATTGCAAATGTTTGAATGAAAAAGATTTGCTTTAAATAAAATTTATAAGTAGTTGTTGGTGTGAAGCGTTTACTTTTACATGTTTTAAATAATGGTTAGTGTGAAGATAATACCTTTTATTTAGAACTACATTTTATTAAAATCTTTGGTGTGAAGAAAATTATTTTAAAAACTAACATTTACGTATTAATATGGTAATTGTGACTAAAGGTGACCTTAACTTTACTAGTGTGATTATTTTACATTTAAAATTTTCCATTACACATATTTAACTAAAAGTTTTGGGCTAAGTAAAGGTTGGTGTGAACAGCCCTGAGTAAAGTGATGGGTGGTGACAATTATTATATCACTAAAGAGCAACATCTAAGAGACATGTTAGGAATTTATAAAGACATTGTGTAGTTGTACACTTACGATATGTGGTAATAATAAAAAATTGAATTAACAATGATGAACAGCTTCACCCGTAAGACCTTAAAAAGGTTAAAGCTGCACACAGGGATTTGACGTAGAGCAAGAGAAGGAGCTTGAGCTGAACTGCAAGAGTTGATCATTCTAATGCACGATGCGGATTATTAAAAAGAAATAATATTCAACTTTAATGGACTAGTGATCAACCGTTTCAGTATTAAATTTAAAACTTACCATGGGAAAGTTTCACAAAGTTTTACCTCCATGCCTCACATGTTACAGTTTAATTTTATATAAATTGTGTAGGTGTATAATTATATGAATATATGATGTTAGTTATATATATATATAAAAAAAAAAGTTTATGTACACACTAATAATCATTTATTAATATATTTAATTTTGTATAATTATATTTAATATAAAATAAATATATAAATATAAAAGATTTGATTATTTTAAGGTATACCACACTATTCATTTTAAAATCCCTTGATGATTGGATCGAGATCTTTACACTTCCCTAAATTAAATGAAGGTTTTATAAATTTCAAAAATATTACAATATGTATCAAAAATTTGATAAGTATACGAACGATTGTTCTTGTAATTATTAAATAATATATTAAAATGAAGTTTTATGTAATGTGAAAAAATTAGAAGAGAGATTTTCTAGGTATATATAGAGTATATCATAAACCATTGAATATATATAAGACCTGCATTTGCTCAAAAATCATCTATTTTGATAAGGTGGCCGTTATCTAAAATGGAATATTAATATTGATATTATATGCAAATAAACACTATTCTTAATATTAATGCTTAAGCAAAACCAAAACTGTATACAAAATGATCTTACTCAGTCTCATGATTAGGATTAATATCTTCCTGTGCACTTAGCACCTTAACCGCATCCAAATCCTCGTCAGCTTTCTCCATTCCCACGTCGGCCCGCTCCGTTTCCACGTCAACATGTTCCCTTGTAATGTCAGCCTGTTCCCGTTTTCGATCGTCAGCCTCCCCGTTCTTTATACCATCTAAGATAATCAAGTTAATGCGGTTATATCCATGCTATATGTGTAAGCAATGTATAAATTTAATTTGACTAAACACCACTTATAGTCGTATGTACATATTAACAACAGGCATATTGCATATTGAAATGAATAATATATGTTATGCGTAATATATATACATACCAGTTGCTTCTGCTTCTTCCGTGTTAGTTTCAGTAGTCTCTACCTTGTCCGATGCTACTAAACCGTGCTCCAAATCCTCCCTTGTTTCTGTAATTATATATTTACATTGTTAATACATGCATACGTACACACATAAATATAAGTATTGTGTGTATATATATGCACATACTTGGAGAATCCCAAGTTCTTCTTGATGAGACCCAGTAGTAGTGTTGGATTTAAAGAGCTCGAGCTGATCCTCAAGTTCCTTAACCCGATTCCTAAGCTTTAGTACGTCTCCAACCTGGCTTAACTGCTCCTTAAGTTTGGTAATCTGCTTATAAATCCCATGTTATATAATTACAGTTTTATCATATAAAAGTGATAATAAACACATGTTAGTACTAAGCGATAAAACAACTATTAGAGAGAGAGTATCGAATATATAGACACACAGGTGTATGTATGTTTATAATACCTCACGGTCTTTGTTGGTAAGAGAGGCATGAAGCAAGTTCTCTTCAGCTAACAAACGTTTGTTTAACTCCATTTGTGTCAGCTATATTCGTACATCATTAGTGTAACATATAATTTAACAAGTTAGTAAATACAGTTAATGAAGTGATAAACCTGCGAGCTAATGTTGCCATTTGCCACAGCCAGTTGAACTTTCTGCTCATGCAAGTCCTTCGCCATTTTCTCCAGCTCATCTTTCTCGTTCTGTACAACCTACATAATTCCTTTCATATAAATATGAAACTTATAACATAGATACGTAGTGTGTGTGTGTGTGTGTGTGTGTTGTGTGAGAGAGAGAGAGAGAGAGAGAGAGAGAGAGAGAAGAGAGAGAGAGAGAGAGAGAGAGAGAGAGAGAGAGAGAGGAGAGAGAAAGCACACACATGTAAATAGGAATAAATCTTGAGAAAATGATAAATATCATCGAGCTGCTCTGGAACTCATCACACACACACCAGCACACACATCACATATACAAACATACATACATACATAATATATATAGAGAGAGAGAGAGAGATTTTGTACAGATGGGGAGAAAATGCAGGTACATAACGGGGAAATGCGTACCTTGAGCTGCTGGTAAAATGTCATCGAGCTGAACATTATTGGGATTGTGAGAGACCAAATCCTGAAACATCATAACACATACAAGCATCAAGGCGAGCACCAGGATGCTTGCCGCACCTCTTCCCACGGCGCCCATAGCCCAACCCTAAAACCCAGTTTGTGAATCTTTATTAAATGTTTTGTAAACATTAGAAGAATAACATTTTGAAATTGAAATAAAGTTTATTTTACTATGTATGTTTAAATTGAATTCAACATTATCATTAATGGTTTTAATAATATGTAAATATTAAACTTATTTTAATAATTAAATAGTTCAATAGAATTTTAGAACTTATTTCAATATCAGATAAAAAAAATATGTTAACTAAGCTTAAACCCTAGGCGAAAACCTAAAATGGAAGCAGAGCCTTCTCTGTTTTCTAGGGCGGCATTGAGAAGCGGCGGCGCGAGGCGACGACCAGCCCCTACACGAAGAAGAATGCAACATCCCGGTAAATCTCTCTCTCTCTCTCTTACACACACACGCGCACGCACTCACGCACGCACAACACAAATTGAACGAGACAGGTAAGCTAGAAATCTACAAGGAAGAGCAAGCAGCGGCTGCGGATTCATGCTCATTCGAAGAGCTAGGCGTGGCGGAATGGCTAGTGAAGGCCTGCAAGGAGCTGGGGTTGCGATTTCCCACTCCTGTACAGAAATCATGCATCCCGCAGATACTCAATGGGAAGGATGTTCTCGGGATGGCGCAGACGGGGAGCGGCAAGACGGCGGCATTTGCTCTTCCCATACTTCAGAAGCTTGGGTTGAATCCTTATGGGATTTTCGCTCTTGTTATGACACCTACTCGGGAGCTCGCCTTTCAGATTTCTGATCAGTTCAAGGCGCTCGGATCTGGGTATGTTCTTTACTACCACACCACACACACAAATTAGGTGCTTTATGTGCATGTATATGGGAGTAATGTACATAAGTACATAGAAGTCATCCGCTTATCCATTGTTTCAAATGAGTGTTATGCTGATAGCCGTAATAAGTTAACTCTCTTATAGATATTATACATTTATATAACACTACCATTTTATTTAACTCTACTTAGAGATGTGTAGGTTTATGGTGATAGATAGATATTCAGAGAATATAGATACGCAGCAAACACATACAGGTGTATATGTACATATATTACTGGTATTTATCCACGCGCCTCTCTTTCTCTCTCTCTCTCTCTCACACACACACAACAAATAGCAGTGGCATATTGGATACTTTTTTCATGCCCATATACTTAAGTGCTTCTATCATACCCACACGAATGCATCACATAGAAGTAGACAACACACATTTCCCATATTGGATACCTTTATTACCCATCACGCACGTACGAGTAGACTGGTATCTTCTTGTGCAGACACGTAACACACACACATAATATGTGTGCATATTTATATCTTACATACTCACGCTTACATAATGGATTAAGCTATATCCTTATACATCCATGTAACATAAACGCTACATACAACAATACAGATACTCAGCACACGCGCACGCAGTGTAATTGTCGAAATTCTTATAAGCATACTATATACTGTTAGTTATAATGGTATGTGTAAGCTTTAGTGTCCATACACAAACATATCTAGATATGTTTTGTCTGTGCAGGATTCATTTGAGATCGTGTTAGTTGTTGGTGGGATGGATATGACCGCACAAGCCCAAGCTCTAGTGCAGAGGCCTCATATAGTGATTGCTACACCTGGAAGGATCAGGGCTTTTCTTGCTAATGATCCAGATATCGCTGCTGCATTTGCGAAAACTAAGGTATTGCTTTATATTTATGTAATAAAATTCCGTATTCCGTAAGTCTATTTCAGTAAGAAGTAAGAGCATTCGGGTATATACATTGGCATATTCATAGAGGATATGTTTATTGTCAAGAATACCATGGAAGCATGCAGATACGATTTCAGCATGTACATTTAAATATTTTGTAAATGTATATTTGAAGAGTGTATACTATGTACTTTATCATAGTCGATATCAGTTTTAGGATTATTATTACTATTATTCTTATATTATTGCTAATTTATTTTCACAGTTTTTGGTGCTTGATGAAGCAGATAGGCTCTTAGATGTGGGCTTTGAGGAAGAGCTACGTGTTATATTCAACACTATTTCAAAGAAAAGGCAAACTCTACTCTTCTCTGCAACAATGACTGGAGATCTACAAGCCTTACGTGAGCTGTTTGGCCATGAAGCTTCTTCTACCAGGCCTACGATGGATTCAAAATCGTAGACACGCTCGACCAAAGGTACGCATGATGTGTATATAAGTTATATTTGTATGTGTGTTTGTTGTAGAAGGTTCCATATACGTATAGTTTACTATGTTTACATGTTTGTTGTTTATTGTACATATACATGTACATGTGTATATTGTCAGTTATTAAACGGTTTTGTATAGGTACATATTTATCAACGCTAGAGTTAAGGACGTGTACCTGACTCACATCATGGAAAATCTCGAAGAGCAAAAGATACGTTCAGTCATCATTTTCGTACAACGGTGCAGGTAATAATAATAATGAATTAGTTCATTATATCACTCAAATTTTATATATGTATGTGTCATATATACTTGTGTGTGTACCGATATAAACTTTAGATGGATTTGTATGTTTGATATAGGTATATAATTATTATTTATACTGATTTCATTAGTAATTTGCAGGACATGCCAACTATTGAGCCTGATATTACAGGAACTTGGGATAACCTCTGTGGCTTTGCATTCAGTGCGAAACAATCCCAGCGATTAGCAGCCTTAAATCGGTTTAAATCTGGGCAGGTACCAATCCTCATCGCAACCGATGTTGCTAGTCGTGGTCTCGACATCCCAACCGTCGATCTTGTATGAATTATGACATCCCAAGGTTTGTGTGTGTGTGTGTGAGAGAGAGAGAGAATAACCTTCTATAGATTTCTTTACGTATATGAAAGAGAGGGGGGGAGAGAACCAATGGTTTTGTTTTTAAACCTTAGTAGTTTGAGACATTTAAAACATAAGTTTTACTATTTGTCTGTGTGTGTATACGTGTGCTTATGATACATAGCTCTTCACACTTTATATAGATGATCTCTCTCTCTCACACGTTCACAGATGCATGCACACTTATCTGTATATATGAATTAACGACGTGTGTGTGTGTGTGTGTGTTTATAATAATACTTGGATTTGTACAGGTTTACAAAAGATTATGTACATAGAGTGGGACGAACTGCCCGTGCGGGACGTGGTGGGCTCGCAGTGTCTTTGGTGACGGAGGTAGAACTATAATCAAATTAATTTTATTGTAAAGAAACATCAAATCTGCGTTTATCTAACTAAACAAGTCATAATTTTGTTTTTGTAATTAATTTTTCGTATTTAGTCTGATGTGGAGCTGGTTCATGAGATTGAGGACTTTCTTGGTAAGAAACTGCAGGAGTACGAAGTCGAGGAAACTGACGTGCTTAAGGGCATTACAAAGGTATTTATATTCTAGTTATTAACGTTTTCAAACCTCCATACAGCCTCTGCCTCTCTCTCTCTCTCTCTCTCTCTATCTCTATCTTCTCTCTCTCTCTATTATATATATAGCTATGGTTTTTGTGTGAATATAAGTATATATTCAAGGATAAGTATGTAATTACGCGTCTACAAAGTGGAGTTATTTAATGTAGTACATATACATAATTATCCAGGTATTGTCGAATATCCACAGGGGCTTTTGTGTATATACTTCGTACTGTTGAATATCTCTAGGCTTTACTAAGTTTAATCTTGTCGATTGCAGGTTTAGTAACTTATATTACTTCTGTATATATATATACTATGTATGCATATCTTTACACATTCATTTATACTTCATAGTTATACATCTTTTAAGAGTTTGTTGGAGATTGCGAGAAAGCTTAGGCGAGTTATATTTACGTACATATATCTTTAGGAATATCTCTAGGCATTCATAGCTCTAGGCATTCATAGGAGTTTACCGGAGTGCATCTATTTAATTAATGAGTACAATATTACATGCATTTGTATATATTTGTGTGCGTAAGTATATTACTTATTATATGTTCTGACGTGCGTGTTCACGTTCGTATAGAACATAGACTTGTAGTAATTATATTTAATTAAGTGCGCTTGCAGGTTTTTAAAGCAAAACGAGTTGCAGTGATGAAAATGGAGGATAGTGGGTTTCATGAGAAGTTAGATGCTCGTAAGAAGATGAAAGTCAAGTCCTTACATGACAAAGGATTGCTGGAAAGGAAGAAGAAGAAGAAGAAACGAGCCAGTAATTAACAGTTGTAGTTCTTTATTATTTTATATTATTGTAGATTTATAATACATTATGTGTGTGTGAGCTGAATGCATGCTGATTATATATTATATACAGAAACATAATTTAAATATTTACATAAAGTATGTGAGTATACGCATCTATATATATATATATATATATATATATATATATATATATATATATCTGTGTGTGTGTGTGTGTGTGACAAGGACATATAGTAAGGCATACGTACCAGTCGTGTGTGTGTGAGAGAGATATGACACTATTAACGTTATTCTATGATTACAGCAAAGCGTATGTGTATGGATGTATTAAAATTTCCATACCTAACGTTTTCACTTGTCCCGCATTTTGTCACCCAGCTTGCCTCGCCCTTTAGCCTTCTCCTTGTTATCACCGCCGTCGTCCTCCTCCCTTTCCCTGTTACCACCCATCAATTCATCAACGCAGAAGCAGTAGAGCTCCTGGTGCAGCTGTTGCCATTGCTGCCCATTGTTTAAGGCCCTTCTCAGCTCAGACCTCAGCCTCTCTAACTCCATTTGCATTGCCGCCGTCGACCCTTGTTGCTGCATTTCACAATTTTCTGTTAGAGAGAGACACACACACAATCTCTCTGTGTGTGTAAGTAGATATGCTCATCAACCATTGAGCATAAGATAGTTTTCCTAATACAGAGGTGTTAATCCAATCTCTATATCCACGTGCTCTCTTTCTCGCACACAGAAGGGTTTAGTTTAGACGATTAAGAGCAGTAATTAAGAGTTGAACATGAATATATGCGCATTCATATCACAGCTATATGCAACATATAAACAGTGTCTTAGTGTTGATTAAGTATTAAGGGATGTATATATGGGTACATTATAACACAAACGCATGTGTGTACCATACACAGTATTTATAGCTATACATAGGCACACAAAGAAATTTGTAAATGCATGCCATGTGTGCATGTTGCATATATGTATATGTGTGCGGATACATTACACATTATAGCTATATAAAAACATAAATTCAAAACTACACACACACACACACACACACACATATATATATATGAGCTCACCTCAAGTTCCCTAATCTGCTTCTCCATGGCAACCAAGCTATGACAGTAGCCTTCAGTATCCTCTTCATCAGCAGCAAAAGAGAAGGGGAGCGCAACATGGGGACCTTCCCAAGGCTTGAAATCATTTGCTGCTGTCCCAGATTCAACCGTCACATACTTGTTCAAAGACACCACAGGAAGCACCGCTGAAACTCGTCTGTTGTTCATCTGTCTCCCTTGTTGATTGCTGTGCCTTGCTGCAGCATTGGCGGCCGAGATATCACTAAAAGACTGCTATTGGTCCTATAACAGAATACTACACATTATACACATCCATAGAAATACATATACATGCATAGTTACACACAAGATAATCATTATATGTACCCTTGCTGTGTGTAAACGTCCGAAGAACTTGACGGCTAACTGTGTCCACAAACGTACAGTACAGTCCTCGGAGCCGGAGACAAGATGAATACCATCCATGCTAAATGCAAGCGCGGTTATAGCTCGGCTGCTCTAATTGGAAAAAGACATAGTAAAAACATAGAAATAATATGCATAAGTTTGATACACTTACGATTTATAAACAGATATACAGCAACAGCAAGCTAGGTGGATAGCTAAAATATAGTTAATTATGATTTTTTGTTTTAGGTTTAACATTTCAAAATATATTCCTTAGCTTAGCTAATTAATTATATTATCAAAACATATATAAGCCTGTGAATTCTACCACAGAGTAACATACGTGTTTAGGTTTAAGTATGTATGTATATACCTGTGGCCAATGCCGTCAGCACCAAGAAGACCATCAGCAATGTAAACCAGAGTTAGTTGAGTGCAGTATGAATATTCTCCCATCGACTCCACCAGCGTGGCATACTCTCCTGGATCCAGTGCAACCGCATTGATTGCAGTGGGAAACAATATTGACCTTAATAAAGCACCTAGTGCCAAGCTCCATATCTGGACCGATATTTTAATGAGTCCTTCGCTTTCCTCTATATATAAATATATATGTGCGTATGCGGGCATTTGGATGAGTGCATGTCTTGCACGACACACACACACACATATATAGCAGTATATGTATATACGCAAGAACAATAATCTTGCCACCCACTTTATCACTAAACATATTTATACAAGTGTAGTTCATATACAGACAAATGTGTGCGTGTATGTACGTTAAGAAACACAATACCTTGCAAGTGTGGTAGAGCAAGAGACAATAATTGCACTGGAGCCACCAAAACCAGCAAGTAACCAGTGACAGGAAGTGTGTGATCTGACCACTTAGCATGTATGGAACCTGAGTTTCCCCTGCTTGCATATCTTCTATACTATCCAATGCCCTGCATGATGCATAGGGTAACCGTATGCATACACAGTGTATATGAGAAGCGTATATGTATTCTCTTTTACTAACCAAATGACAGACCACTTACCGTACAAGAGGATACACGTTGACAAGACCATCCTCTGCACCGGAGACAAGCAATGAATCGTCGTCAGAGAAAACGAGACACTTGACTGCTTTGTAATGTCCTGCCCAAACTCTAAGCAACCTTCCACTCGACACCTATATATATTTTATACACTTCAACATAGTAATTCAACAACAGACAGCTTGATTTAATAATCATACGCCCAAGAAATACAGCTCTCTTGTCATTCTATCTATCTCTACATGCACAAATAGACACTCGTCATGTAACTGTCCATGCTGGTTGGCGTAGTTAGGTGTGTGTGTGTGTAGGACAGCAGCTACGTAGTGGGCAAGATAGAAACCTAAGCACGATCGTGCTCAAAATTCAAACAATATATATATATAAATATGTATGAAAATCTCATGAGAACATACACCAGAGATACTCATCATGTATGTGGGCCTAGCAGCCTGGAAATCGTACATATGCATTTAGATACCCAGCAGGAATTATCAAGACGTCTATTTAAATACGTCCATTAGCATACCTCCCAAAGATATATCCTGCCGGAGGAACCTCCACCGGCCAAGTAGACACCATCACTTGTACAAGCTAATGAATCAATGGGCTCCACAGGAAAGCTCTTAAATGCAACTTGGTTCTGCACAAATCAAACTCGTAAGAGTCGAGAATTCCCAGCTCTTTACATTAATAAAATCTGAACTACGTTTTTAGGGTGATTTTGAACTGAAAATCTAAATCGTGGTATTGAACTTCTTTTGAGGCTTTAGATGGATTTTGAAAAATCTCAACAAATAAAACAGAAAAAATTTGCAGGTATTCAAACTCTGAAAACCACAAAAACAGAGGACTTTAGCTCTCAAGATCTCTAAAAGAACAGAATCGTAAAACAGAGGATTCTAGCTCCGGAATTGCCTAAAAACTCTTTAAAAAACGCCTAAAAACCATGACTTTCGGCAACGGAGGCATCAGAATCGCCTATAAACCCCGAAAATCCTGAAAACAGAGGATTCTAGCTGCGGAAACCCGCTAAATGTAGGAATTGGGTGAAATCGAGGATTTGAGCTCCACAAGCGCGGAAGAGGGCGAAATCAAGCGTACCTTTTGCCAGGTCCAGAAGAAGATGGCGCCTCCGGCATTGTTAGCAGTCTTGTGAACCTGCGAAGCGGCAACAAAGTGATTTCCGACGCATGCGAGGGCATTCCGAGGCGAAGCGCACGTCTTGAGATGCGAAATTGGCACGCCAGAGTAGAGATCCCAGATTGTAATCCCGCATCCACATTGGAGCACGCAATCACGCTTCTTTGCAGTCGCCAGCTTGCCGATCATAAAACCCTAACCCTAGAGGCGCATTCTTCATAACAGTCCTCCCGTCCGTACCTTTCTTTAGGGTTTTAGACCCACATCCGTACCCTTCGGTAAACTAATTTCTAAGCTTTAACTTTATGATTTAATGTGGAATAAAAATTGTTTGCGTCAGCAAACCCCAAATGAAACCCTAAGGGCAAACAGAGGGTTTTAGATCTGGCGATGGCGATGAGCGCGCCTGTCATCTCTCGGGCTTACAATGTCGCATCGTCCTGGGAAGAGGTAAAAATCTAACGATGCACATCTGTGTATGCGTGGATTTTTTGTAAAATTCCACACATATATAACGAATGCATTTTTCAGAATGCTCCTCTAAGTGAGGAACAGAAAGCAGCCATAGCTTCTCTGGCTCAGATGGCAGCTGAGCGTCCTCTTCCTGCTCATTTGGTACGATCTTATACATGTTTTTTGTCTGTGTATACACATACACAAAGATAGATGTTATGTGTATTATACATTTCAATAGAAAATTATAAATGTAGGCCGAAGAAAAGAAAGCTCCACGAGATGGTGAACCTAAACGACTGAAGTTGTTCTTCTCAACAGCCATCAGGTGATATACGTGCATACCTAACGTAATTATAAATGTATACATACACACATGTGTATACGATAACAGAGGTATATACCGCTTACCTCTTTTGTTCTCTCTCTCTCTCTCTCTCTCTCTCTCTCTCTCTCTCTCTCTCTCTCTCTCTCTCTCTCTCTCTCTCTCTCTCTAATATATATATATATATATATATATATATAATATATATATCGATTAATCCACATGCATACTTATACATGTTCTGAGTTTGGCTTGGATTTTCCACAGTTTTACAAATGGTTCACGGATCTTGAGTCTGCTATGAAATCTGAGGTATCTCTCTTTATATATAATGCATATGCTTTACAGATAGACACACATGTATACAGATATCCCGTTCGGGAGACACACACACACACACCACACATTCTTACGTTCTTGAATTATACTGTAACTTTGTGCACTTATCGTGTGTGTGTGTAGCTAGATAAAGATGTGTGTTAATTTTGGTGCATACTTGTTTCACAGACTGAAGAAAAATACAGGCACTACGTGAACACTCTCACTGGGCACCTGGGTACGTGTAATAACATACTCCAACAGGTATTCACTATGTATGAATAAGATGTAGATACACACATATGCATACATGTTTGTATACAGATGTATATTTCTCACCTACATCTACATATATGTTTATTTCTTATTCTTTTGTTTCTTTATCTAGCTGGATGACACATTGCTTCTATTTGACGGACTTGCAAATGCAACACCAAGCTGTTACAACAAAGACGAAGACTCTACACGATGCTTGTGATCGACTGGCAAGTAGATATATTCATATGTTTATCTGTGTGTGTGATTCTGTCTCACACACAGAATACATAAGTAGATATTTATGCTTTCATATTACTGGTTTTTGATATTGTTTGTCAATGCATCACTAAATTTTTTAATATTAATTTGCAGGTCCTAGAGAAAGGCAGACTCGTGGAGTTTGCGGACACGCTTCGAAACAAACTTGTGCACTTTGACGAACTAGAGAATGTAATCTCTCTCTCTCTCTCTCTCCTCTCTCTCTCTCTCTCTCTCTCTCTCTCTCTCTCTCTCTCTCTCTCTCTCTCTCTCTCTTCTCTCTTCTCTCTCTACTTATCTGTTGACTTGTTCTATTACTGACTTTTTTCTTTTGTTTTCATACAGATAACTACACAATTGTATGCACCGTCGATGACTGTGGCAAACGACCAGTTTCTTCCTCTACTTAAACGCCTTGACGAGTGTATAACGTAAGCTTCATGTTTTTAGTGTAATTATAAAAGCATTTCCACATTACTATCTAACATGTTATTTCTTAATGAGTTACGCGTATGTGTATATACCACTTACATAAATACATATACACATTGGATGCAATTTATAGGCTATATAAGTTGTATAACAACTATGTGTGCAACCATATATGTTCAACTTGCGTTTGTGGCAGCTTTGTGAGCAACAATCCCCAGTATGCGGATTCTAATGTGTATTTAGCGAAGTTCAAGCAGTTGCAGGTTATATACTGACAAAGCTCTCTCTCTCTTTCTCTCCTCAATATTATCCTTTTGCAGGCACGAGCATTAGGAATGGTCCGCTCCCATGTTCAGAGCGTTTTGAAGAATACATCCGCACAGGTATCAGCATATGTACGCTCATTTAGCCATATATATATATATTCCAACCTAAAACAGGTTCAAGTTGCTCTAAAAGAAAATTCTGGGAAAGCATCAATTTCTGATGGAGTAGAGACATCAAGTACTATATGTTCGTTTTAAAGCAGCAGCAAGTGAGGTAATATATTTATAGTAATACTGTGGGATAGTCAATCGATTTAATAAATACTTATGGTATGATTAAACTCGTTTTATTCGCAGTTAAAGCCATTGATGGAGGCTTTAGAAAGCAGAGCTAAACGAACTGAATATTCTTTGATACTGTCGGATTGCCATACACTTTACTGCGAGCAACGCCTTTCATTGGTTGGTTAAAACACTGCTGTTTGTGTATTTGTGTGTAGGTTACATGTATGTGTATATTTCATAATATATACGTTGAGTATTGCGGTGGGCATTATATTTAACATTTATTGCTTACACAGGTTCAAGGAGTTGTCCACCAGCGACTTTCTGAATATGCAAGAAAGGAATCCCTTCCATCGTTTACGAGATCGGGCTGTGCTTATCTCATGCAGGTATATATATGTTTGTATATTAGATACATGTACATTATATACGTGTAGGCATGTGGATACATGCAAAGATGATGCATATCTTAATGTGCGATCCCTTCCTCTGTGTGTGTAATACACACCACGTGTATGTGCATACGCAGATACATACCCACACAGACATATATGTATTTGTATGTATATTCAAGTTGTATATGCAGGTTTGTCAGCTGGAACACCAATTGTTTGACCATATTTTCCCATCGTCCTCATCTGATGGTTCTAAAATATCTCATCTCACCGATCCCTTGTAAGTTTTAATGTTTACTTATTAGCAAACATTTTGTTAATTACCACTTTTTAAATATTTTATTCACAAATCCATTTATTAACAGGTGCACTGTTTTATACGATGCTTTGCGGCCAAAGTATATACATGAGACAAGGCTAGAGCTTTTATGTGAGCTTGTTGATATTCTCAAGATTGAAGTTCTCGAGGAACAGGTATACATATGCAAGAATATTATACATTTTTGTATGTATATTATATACACACACACACACGAAAGAATAATTATAGCTTAATGAGTCTGGTCCATCTCCATCTCTCTCCCTCTCTCTCTCTTATAGATGCATGTGCTACGTATACGTATTTGTACATGACAAATTTTGCTAATATATATACACAAATTTGGTAATCTATATTTATAGCTGGCACGAAAAGGGAGCCTGTTGCTGGTTTAAAACCAACAATTATGCGTGTTCTTGCTGATGTACAAGAAAGGCTCACGTTCAGAGTTCAGACATACTTACGTAATGAGGTAAATACGCCGTTACTATATATTAATTATATAATATATTTATTTTATAGTTGTCATATCAGTATACGTGGTTGTCTGACATATAGACATGTATAAATCCAGTGAATACTATATAAGCAGGTATAAAATATATGTGGCTATCACATACACACACACAAAACACGTACACACGTAACGAGATTTTATACAGTTCAATGCACTCATGATTAGTATTAATATTGTGTAAGTTGCAGGTTGCGAATTATTTACCTCTTGCAGAAGACATAGACTACCCTGCAAAGTTTGAAAGGCACATCGTATCTAACGGTTCAGAGGTCTGCAAATTAATTACTTATTTAATATATTTATACATCATATAAATATTAAAAAAACACCATTTAATTTTCTTAACAGGAAGCAGAAACGAAGGAGGTGAATGCTACTTTATATCCCCCTCTAGTTAAAACACTAGCATGTCTTGCTAAATTTGTGTTGAACCAACAATTTTTACTGGTCTTGCCCAGGTAATATATATGTATATGTATATGAACATAAACCTATGTATATAAGCATGTCATACATAGGCACCCTTTGGATTTATTGTTTTGTTTTTGTCCAGGAAGCTGTGGGAAGTTGTTCAGCTGCCATTCAGGTATGCTTGCTGTTATGCACGCGAGCAAGCGCACACGCAAGCTTCACACACACACACACACACACATATATATATACGTACGTGCGTATATTGTCTATTTATATAACACAGAAGTGCATTTTTGACATTCCGCTCAGCGTGGGAGCAAATTGATTGCAAAAGACCAGCTGAGATGGACGCCCAGCTCTTTTTGATCAAGCATCTATTGATATTAAGAGAACAGGTATGTATATTATATATAATTCCTAAAATATCTTTATCTTATATTTTGACTAACTTTCAATGGTTTTAGATAGCTCCTTTTGATATCGACTTTGCTGTTACGCACAAGGAGTTGGATTTCGCACACGTTCTGGTACGATATACATTGTGTGTGCGTGTGCGTGTGTTGTGTGTGAGAGAGGTGTTGTATATGTGTGTGTACGTGCGTTTCAATGTGCATATATACACAGAGAATTCAGGTAATGTATTTTCAGGATCATTTACGGCGTATACTTAGGGGACAAGCTTCACTGTTTGAGTTAACAAGTAGAACAAGCCTGGCTCGCACGTTTTCTCCCAGAGTTTTAGAGAACCAAGTAGATGCCAAGAAGGTATACATACATATATGTACACACACATGTAATAATACACACACACACACACACACACACACACACACATATATATATATAATATATATATATATATATATATATATATATATATATATATAATATATATGTTTATGTATCTATAAATACTGTTTAATCATATAAATGTTATTAATAATACTCTTTTGCTTATTAAGGAGTTGGAGAAGAGCCTGAAATCTACTTGTGAGCAATTTATCATGTCCGTGACGAAACTTAGCGTTGAACCCATGCTATCTTTCATCACAAAGGTGCTTCTTGTCCTGTTTACGTGTGTGTGTGCGTGTTTAGACACTAAAATCTTGTGTGTGTGTGCGTTGTGCAGGTCACGGCCGTTAAGGTGGTAAAGGTTGATTCTGATAAACCATTGAAGGAGCAGGCATTTGCCACACCAGAAAGGTTGCAGACATGATATCCCAGGTGCGTGTGTACATGTGTGCATGATAGATAGTTTAACATTATAACATAAATAGACTTGTCGTCATACTTTCAAATTATACACCGCATGTGTGCGTGTGTGCAGTGAGAGAGAGAGAGAGAGCTGAACTTTACGTTGTGTAGGTAGAAGGGTTTTGAAAGAGGGACTGCCGAACATCGTCTCCAAGATGAAGCTTTACCTGCAGAATCCATCTACACGGTCCATTCTCTTCAAGCCTATAAAGTACGCGCATATATATATATATATATATAGAGAGAGAGAGAGGAGAGAGAGAATTTAATGTATATATTGTAATAGATCAAACATAATGGAGGCATATACCCAAGTGCTCAATACTGTGGAGATGGAATATACGCAAGCAGATATTGAGACAATCAGAATGATGACCATTGCTGAGTTGCAAATGCACCTGGATAGCCTGTGTTAAAAACTGTTATAGATAAACATTAATAATAGTATTATATATATATATATATATATATATATATATATACACACAGTAATCCCTCTTATTTTATCCTCCACTAACTTATATCCTTTGTAACTTAAAAATTTTGATGTTCACCATGTTCGTTCTTAAGTGACTAATAAAAGTTATGAGAAGGATTATTGTGTGTGTGTGTGTGTGTGTGTAAACAACCTTTGAAATATTAAAAGTTGAAAGACTTGAATTTAATTCTTATTATTTTAAAAATATTTTTTAATATTATATAAATCATCTTATATGATTAAAGTTGGCTGAAATAAGTATGAAATATTATATATATATATAATATATATATAATGAACATTAAAAAATAAAACATTTTATATTTACTCATTTTTGATCTTTGATCACACGTAATATTTTTTTAATTTAATATTTTCAAATTTAAAAATGAAATGTGCAAACCATTGTAATGCATAATTATAATATGTGCCCATTACACATTGTGGGCACACATGAAATGTTTTTATTTTAAACATTAGTTAATTTTATTTTGTATATTTATTTAACATAATATAACCAAAAACTTCATTAATAATAAATATTTTTTTAATTTAATAAAGATTATCAATTTACAATTCATTATCGTTTATGTTGTTGTAGTTGCTGACGTGAATATTTAAATCTGAAAAAGAAATAAAAATATTATAGTATATGTAAATGTTTATATTATATAAAAAATTAAAAATTGATTTTCATAAACTTTATATAATCACTCAACATATCAAAAATAAAAGAAATTGGATATTTATTTTTAATTATGATCTTGTTTTAAAACTTTTAAATAAAGACTTTTATCTTTTTGATAACAAAATACATAAAATCACTTATTAAAAATAAAAAATGTTAAAATTATACCAAATTTTTCTTAATGTATTATTAGAAAATCTTTAATTTTACTTATATATGTTTAAATATAAAAGTAATATATCACTAATAATTATGAATTATCATAAATTTTGAGTCTTATTTATATTTTGTATTGTTTTATTATGGATATTTTTCTCATCTTATTTTATGTTTGACCTTTACTTATATAATTAAAAAAAAATAATTATCATCTCTTTTTTGTACTTCAAAAACAATGTTGTTTTTTTTTTTAAAAGTATTACTCACTTTTAATTCATAATCAAATTTATTAATTTTATATTCTCAAAATTGTTAATTTCATTTATTTAAACACTATTTTTAATGTGATATTTTCGATATAATTGTATATTGATATGACTATATGTTAATTCCATTTTTTATATTTACTCATTTTGATTTTGATTTTATTAATCTTACTATGTACTATTATTATTTTTAGCTAATTACATTTCATACTATATGTATTATGCATTCTCATAACCAACCCATATTTCTCATATATTTACATATTTAATTTGTGTAGTTGTATTGATGTGTTTTTAATTAAATACACAATAAAATTAATGTAAATATGTCATTTTCTTATTATTTAAATGAAATTATCCTTTCATTATATCTTATTTATATAATTAATCTTCCATTCCAATAATCATTTTATACTTTTATTCTTTTTATGTTATCAGTTTATAACGATTTTATGAACCATTGATACTTTAATTTAATTAACATAAATCTTGTTCTTAAATTTTTCTTATATACATCATTTATTATTTTTCATAATAAAAAAATAATAATATTTCTATTTAAAAGTATGATTTTTTATTTAGGAGTGTATATTTTAAAACACATGCACACATACCTTTATACAAATTACACAATCAAAATGTTTTATAAACAAATGTGTAGTAACTATAATTAAAAAATTCAATATTAAAATGTGAGCACTGTTATTTTCAAAAAGGAAGTTAATATTTTATTATTATTATATATAGTGTGTAATTTGACATTTAAATTAATTAAAAATGTAGTACCTAAAATAATAATAATGCATTAATTAAATATGCGACTCGGCAAAAGAGACGTGCTAACAATTAACAACCGCTTGAATCAACTGTAGAATAAATATTATAGCTTTTAAATAATAAAAAAGAGTGAATTAAAAATTGTTATTTAAGACTAATTATTTACTTTATTAATTAATTAAAAGATATATCCAAATGTTTATAAACTACATTGTTTATTTTAAAAATAAATCATTATTTAACACAAGTAAAAGTATTTTAAAATTATTTTTATAAGAATAAATATGCCTTTAACAATCAATATTAAAGCATCTTTTTAGTCTTGTAGTGTCTTAGTTTAAAAAGCCCCTTAATAAAATTGATATACACTAACTATAACAAATCAATATTAATTTCTTAATAAAAATGTGACAAAAATGTTAAGAATTATAAATATAAAATCCTAAATTTAAGTCATTATACTTAAGAGAGTACAAGAGACTTCAAATATTATAATTGTAATGATAATTATCCTTCTCTATTTGTAAAGTATTTTATAAATCTTTTATTATTACCTTATTATATCATATGCTTTAATTAGTTTCTTAATGTTTTGCTTTTTACTTATTTCAAGTAATGTTTATTATTATTGTTATAGGGTATGTATACTTATTATTTGAATTTTTATTAATACATATAATATGTTAATATATTTAGATGATTGAGTATAACATTATTTAAGTAAAAGATTATTATACTGTATAATTTGTTCACAAATACAAATGTTCCTTCAACATAGATTACATTTAGGGTTTTACATTTATAAACTATATATATTATGCATTTTATTATATATAGCTATATTACAATTAAGCAATAAAATAACCAATAATTATTAAAAAATATATATTAAAACTAACAAATATAAATTTATTAATTATGTTTTAATTATTAAATCATTAAAATAAAAAATTTGATTCACTTGTATTTAGTGGACTTTTATTAAGTAATAGTACTATAAACAGGGCTGTGTTGTATATGTGTATATACATATATAGACACACGCATAATATTCGTATATAATGCAATAGTTTGCGTGTATATATTCCAATATCTAGTATTTACATGTTATAAAAAGTTTATCTTTATTCTGTTGTCAAGATTTAATTTCTTTAATTAAACATACAACTGGAGGCATACGTATGTATGTGTGTATCTCTATGAACACACACACACAACACACACACACACACAGTGAGTATAATGCACCGTGGAAGTATATAATCTGGAGATGGATCATACACAAGCAGATAGTGAGACAATCAACTTACATGGCCTGCACTAAAAACTGTTATAAATACAATTAATATATAAAATATATCATTGCACTATTTATATATGTAATATTTATTTTAATAAATAAGTAGCCTTCAAGACCTTTAAAATAGCCTTTTAATATCTATTTGTTTAAAAATAAAGGTTTAAAAAAGTATTTTAATTTTATATTTCATTTTTAATTCTTATTTCTTTATTCTTATACTGATATTACTACATATTTAAAATTGGTAATTAAAAAGGATAAATAATTAAGAAGAAACAACTGTAATTCAATATATATTTTTAAAGTATTATATAATATTATACATATTTAATATAATTAGCATTATTTAATAATAAGTTTTACTAACATGATCTATATTACTTAGAAAAGAGGATGTATATATTATATATATATATATATATATATACATGAACCTTATTATTGTATACTTAGTCATTCTCACGATTTTCACTTTTCTAACACAAACTCAGCTCAAACGTCTCTCTCTCTCTCTCTCTCTCTCTATATATATATATATATATAATACATTATACATACATACACACACACACACATATTATATACAAAGTTTATTTTTAATATGTAAAATTACATCCAATAAAATGCTATAACTTTTCAAACTATATGGTTTAAGAAGTGTACTATATAAAAGAAGTTCAACACGTAATAGAGTGCTAAGTTTATATAATTTAAAAGAGATCGATAGTATGTATATGTATATTAAACTTACCAACCGACTTTTTTTAATCAAACATGCAAGTCGTAAACGACATGTGTTCATGTATATATATAATAATATAGATAGAGAGAGAGAGAGAGAGAGAGAGAGAAAAGAGAGAGAGAGAGAGAGAGAGAGAGAGAGAGACGCTTATTATGTGTCAGTGTTGTTCTTAATGAATTGGATATGATTAATCTCTGTTCTTGTTGTTGTGTGTAATAACACATTGTATAATGCAATAAATAACAAGCATGACTGTGTAAACAATATAAAATATACACTATGCATATATATAATACAAAGTTTGTACACACACACACACATAAATAGATATATAGTAGGAGCATGATAAGGTACTGAACATTATATGTAATATTTTCCAAAATATGTATGGATCATATACTTTGTCGTACGTAAATACAAATATTGAATATACAAGAATATTACTTTCACTAGATATTTGATATGAAATATACTCAAGGTATAAAATTTTACTAATGTGTATGTACACGCATCGCATATATGCTATTTCAGTCAATATAGGTTGTGTGTGTGCATGTGTGTAAGAGAGAGATTCAAAATGCATATATATATATATATATATATATATATATATATGGAAAGCATAATATAAACAGTGAAATTTTAATTTTTCAAAATAAATAAAGACTTAAAATAATTGATTATGAATTTTAAATTGATGAAAATCATATTTATATTCATTAACTCAGCTGCAAGAAATTACTTCCTCGGTATCGTAATGGCTTCAAATCAAATGGACTATGATAGTGTGTGTTTCAGTCATGCTAATATGATCAATGTGGCTTAAAACAAATCAAAATAGAACACATCTAAAGGAAATGGCATGGCAAGCGAGGCTTGGAAAACAAATCAACATATTTTGTTTTAAGCGCGTTTGTTGTTCTGGATTGGTCTCGGCGCTGCATCTTGCCCCTTTGTGCCGATCGAACTACATTCCTAGTGATATACATTGGCAAGATTTTGGTTGACAGAGACACAAGCAAGCTTTTATTTAGATATGAAGAGCGCTCGCGCGTCACTGATGTGCCGCTCGGAGATGCTGCCTGGTGAAGCCCAAACTATACAGGGCTATGATTTCAATGCGGGCGTGGATTATGGGGCACTCTTACTCTTAGTCTTAGCGTCCAAGGTTCCAGGCAACTCACCTTTTGCTATTGTCAACCGCATATTACGTGCGTTTGCTGCAAACATTGTTCAATTTTTGCTGGAGCGAAATCCGATTACAGGAGATGAAGAATGCAAGATTTTTCTTGGCTTCGATGCCAATAGAGAATGGGACTTGAGAGCTTGTAGATTTACCTCCAAGCAGGAAGCCGATCCAGACGATGTGGATTTTTTGCATCAAGACAGGCGTCAATAGTAACATTGTTAAGTACAAGGCTCAATTAGTTGCAAAAGTCTATTCTCAAGTAGAGGGACTTGATTATAACGAGACTTCTTCTCCCCTTGTCAATCTCGCAGCACAAGAGAACTATAGCATTTCTCAATGGCGATCTTGAAGAAGAGATCTATATTCAACATCCTAAAGGCTTTGTCATTTAGGGACATGAGCATAAAGTTTATAGACTTCAAAAAGCTATCTTCGCGGCATTGGTATGCAAAAATGAACGGTTACCTTCTTTCTATCAACTTTGTCACTTCAACTGATACAAACATCTATCTTCACAAGTTAAGTTCAACTTGCGTTTATTTAACTCTCTGACGACTATCTTCTCTTTGGTCCTACAAGGAAAGCATTGTAATAACTCAAATGTGAGCTACATGCACACTTTAAGATGGTGGATCTTGGACCAGCTCATTTTTGCTTAGGCATTGAGATCCTTTTAGATAAGTAGCAAGGCTCCATTCAGCTCTCCCAAAAGAAGTATATCAAAGAAATCCTCAAGAAGTTTGAGTTTGATGGGTTGAATGCAATAGTAACTCCTATGGAACCTAGCCTACATCTTAGCAAGGAACAAATGTCCCAAACACTAGAAGAGAAGGCCGATGATGGGGAGTCTCGTGTACCTAATGGTTTGCACAAGGCCTGATATAGCCTTTGCAGTCGTGCAAGTTTGTTTCCCAATTTCTAGAAAATCATGGCTATGCTCACTGGTTGCAGTCAAGAGGATTTTTCGTTACCTCCAAGGGACTTGAAATTCACACTCACCTACAATGAAGTCCCTCAAGGTATTCATTTACTGGGATTTACATATGCAGATTTTGTAGGAGACATATTATGTATTTCTTTAGAGATTAGATTGATTTTTTTTAATGAATAGTTTTACAAAATTAAAATAAATAAATTGTAAAATGAAGATCACCATTCGTAACTTGATTTTTAAAGCATTATAAATAATATATATAATTACCATTTTTAGTAATAAGTTTAAAAGATGACTTATTTGAGAATATATGATATTACTATATATACGTCAATTGTATTTATTCGTATCCACATTTTAATTATATCTATATTGTTGTATCACTTTATTTATATAGATATGTTTGACTGTTTATTGATTAATTTTAAGAAAAAAGTGTTCATAAATTTATATGGCATTACCACACAACAGCTCGTGGATATAAATTTGCTTCTAGACGACTTCCTGGATCATCAGGGAAGTCTTAAGACACATACCGACGCAACTACCAAACCATCTTCTGCAGCAGTAGTATTCATGGCCTTCCTCGCATAGTTGTAAGCAGCTACCAAACCCATTCTTCAAGCAGCAAAAGTGTTTCTTGGTTTCACCACACAACTGCAACCAAATCCATTCTTGAGCAGCAATAGGTGTGACTTAAACTTCGGTTTAAGTACACCTATTGCTGCCTCAAGAATGGATTTGGGTGCGTCCAGGAATGTGATAGCAACATCAAGTACTATTGCTGTCTGAAGAACCTGCAAAACGAGAGCGAGATATAATGCAAACTTTGATAATGGTTTTGTAGACTTACCTGTACGTGGAATCACTTGAGTCACTTCGTCCATCTTAGATCTCTTGTTCACAAAGACCACTGCAGATCAAAGAAACATCAGGCAAACTACAAAAACGAATGGAGGAAGATGGCAGATTCCCCTGATTATCAAGGTCTCGAGCACAGAACACAGAAAGAGAAGAGCATTCTATCGAACGACATCTCTTGAACAGCTGATCAAAACCAAACTCTATCCCAGGGCATGCTTTCTTCAGATCTGGCTTATAAACTCCTGTAAATGCTAATTTATTTCTCGTTTTATAAAGTAGACTATAAACATTTAAAAGTTTGTATAGTTAGAGTTAAACCAATAATCATGCTTGTTTATTATGTTTATAATAATAATATTAAACAAAAAAACTTAATTAAAACTAATAATTAATTACTCAAAAACTTCATTTAAACTCATTACTCTTCCAAGTTCAATAGACTTCTGTGCAGCCACTCCAACAGCCACAGAAAGAAGCCCATCATATAAACTCACAGCAGGACTGTGTTCTCCATGTGTTTTCACAGACTCTATAAACTCCAGGTGCTCCAAATAACTCGAACCATGATGCAATCCTTCGTATCTATATATATATATATATACATGTGTGTATATATGTGTGTGTGTGTGTGTGTGTGTGTGTGTGTGTGTATAAAAGAGTTTAACTTACTTGATTCTGTTATCATATACTTTGATTGATTCAACCTTTTGTTTACCACCACTTCGTTTGCCAACTCTAACAATGTTATCTGGTACAAATGCCTCAACCTACAGTAATGCATTATGAATGACGTATATTTATTATTAAACTTATTAGTTTATTAATTAAATTAAGTATATAATTAATTTTATATAATACTTACTTTACCAATGTTTCCTGTAACACAAATCTCTTGTTCATTCTGGCTGCCTTCGGCAAACATACAAAGATCAAGCATTCCACGTGCTCCATTACTATACTCAACAATAACGTATGCATTGTCGATAATATCTGGAACCTGAGAGAATATAAATAAACATTAAATATTATATAATATTAATTATTTATTATATATACACATATGTGTGTACATATGTGTGTGTGTGTAACCTTTCCATCGTAGACTTCATCGAGGTGGTTTACATCTTGAGCGCCAGAAGCAAGGACACGAACAGGCTCAGAATGAGGTCCAATAATAAGATTCATTAAGTCGAAGAAATGGCAGCATTTCTCAACCAATGTTCCACCCGTGTTTTTGTTAAACCGGTTCCAGTTATGAACCTATAAATTAATTAGTTTATTTAAAACATTTGTTTAAAATATTTATTTAAAATATTTGGGAAAAAAACTATACTTATTATGAATTAAGATTCATAACACAATTTATTTAATTTAGTGTAATAAATAAATACTAATTAATTAATCAAATTATTCAGTATTTATACGTTTGTTGTGCTTACCTTGACTAGAAATGGGAACCTGTGCTCACGGATGGCTACCATTTTCACAGATCCAACGGCTCCAGATTTAACTTCTTTGATCAGACGTGCAACTGGAGGCATGTATCTGTACTCTAGACCAACTTGTAACAGTATATCTGGACGCCCCTTTGCTGCTTCTAGAACCTATATATATACACACAACACATATATTGTTATCCGATGGATATGGATGTGTGCGTGCGTGCGTGCGTGTGTGTTACCTGTTTGCAACTGGCAATAGTGGTACAAAGTGGTTTTTCCACAAGTACGTGGTGAGTCCGAGGATGCTTAAGAATATCCAAAAGAATCGAACCATGAGTCATATTAGGTGTTGATATAACTATACATCGCAACATCCACTATCCATTAATGCTTTATGATCCTCAAACACCTGCTTCCAAACATTCATATATTGTATATATCATATATATATATAGAGAGAGGGAGAGAGAGGGAGAGAGAGAGGGAGAGAGAGATGAGTGTACGGACCTTGAGTTGAGTGATGTGTACGGACTCTGCAATGGCAACGGCGGCTTGTCTGGAAGGCTCAAATGTATCGGCAATGGCAACGACGCGGGCATCTTGAAGGTTTGACAAGTTGAGAATATGCTCTCTTCCCATCATCCCCACCCCAACAATCCCATATTTCACCACAGAATTCTCCTCAAAACAGCTCTGTACCATTTTGTATATAGATTTTTTCTTTCTTATGTAATTATGATGAGGAAAAGAAATGTGTGCCTTTTGTTTACACGTATTTGATCGTGTTCACGCTTCTCTCTTGTTGAGTATACAAAGGAGGAAGAAAGAGGATATACTTTATATATATTCTCATTTGACTGCTGGCATATTCTTGAGGATATTATTGTTCAATGTACCTGGACATAGAATGCTATAAAACAAGATAATATATAAAAATCAAGAATTCATCGTAAACGACATTGTAATTATTAAAATACAGTCTTAATATAATAATGAGAAATACTATGTTATTATATACTTCAAATGTTATGCATATACGTATTCATTTATACCCAAGGAATATATATATTAACTATAAAAAGTTGAATATTAACATAAACCCAAAGAAAATATATGTATTATATATATAATGTACACAGTATATGTACAGTACAGATGTACACGTGTAGGCAGGTGTACATCAACTTCTGTTTACAGAATGCACCTTCACCAGCTCAGTTTAAACTCTTCCCAGAAACTTATGTATTGGAAAACTTTACATTATGATATTTTTTTTAATTAAATATATTAGTTTTTAGTTTGAATACAAATATATTAATTAATTTGATTATACTAAGAATAGCTAATAAAACTAAATCGCATTAAATAGGTCCGTTTTACTATGTCATTAGATCAATATGTATGAATCAAGGGTTTCACACATTGTTGTCACAGGGTCAAGCATAGAAAGGTAAGTTTCACATTTTTATTTAACTTGTTTATAAATCTTTTATTTGATGTTGACTTCTATTGCAATTTCTTAATAAAATTTAATCTAATTCTCTTACCATCAATTACAGTTCTGTCAATGTATATATAATAATAATATTAATATATATGAAGTTTTTATTGTCTCTGTGTGTACATGTATGTACACATGTAATATATATGTCTAAAAAATTGGTAATAACTTGTAAGTGTTACATATATATGATAAAGTGTGTACTGCTGTGATATTCTCTTGACCCATCTGTCTCTCTCTCTCTCTCTCTCTCTCACACACACACACACACACATACATAAACACGCAATACACACACAAACACGTATATAAGTGTGTACAGGATGGATTCGGAGTCATCACAGGAGGAACAAAGCATGGAATTAACAGCGAAAGAGCTGGTTATTCGGCGAGGAAACCGGCAAAAACGCCGCAGATGAAGAGGTGGATGAAGGATATATGGGGCGATGGCCAAAGGACGCCAAGAGTGGCTATCGCATCAACCGTCTAAGTGACGAGCACAGGCTAGAGCTTCTGGAGCTCCATGGTACGGTCTATAACAAGCCTCTACGGAAAGATGGAACCGTGCCTATGTGCTTTGCTAGAGGATTTGCTGCTCTTAAGAACGGCCAAAAGGTCTCTCTCTCTCTCTCTCTCTACACACACACACACACACACACGCACCACGCACGCACGCACGTTGTTAACATGCTGTTATACACAAGGTGGATTTCTCGGGGTTTGGAAAGAAAAGGATTGAAGAAGTGAGTATCCAACAGAAGATGAGTAATAAGAAGAGACGTAGAAGTGAGTCAGGTGTGTGTGTATATATACACTAATCGTAGTAAATTATGTAGTAAGTTTAATTAAATAATTTTAAGTTTTGATTATGATCAATATATAATACAATGTACATACTGCTTTAGCTACTGTGGTTTTTTTTTTTTATGCAGCACTTGCATTGGACTTGGACGGTGATGATCCAAGCCAAATGGACGACCCAGATTTCAAACACTGGGTTGCACGGTGCAATGAAGAGATTGAACAGGAGATGGCTAGGCAGAAGCAGATTGTTTCGGTACTATATATATATATATATATATATAGTAGTGTGTGTGTGTGTGTGTGTGTGTGTGTGTTAAAATACAAAATATGTGTGAATACAGGAACTAGAAGAAGCAGAGAAGAGGTACCAAACATCCCACGTGGAATACGAGACACTAACTAGGCTGATAATAAATGCTAATTACGAGCTTGGAACAGACATAAAACCTAACTCGAACACTAACCCTCTGGAACAACACATAATTAAGCACCGAAACAAGGCCGGACAGGAAAAAGAAATATTCAAAACCAAGGTAAACTCTTTTATTTTTAATAAACTAATTTATTTAATTTTATTATTAATATTTGTAAGTTTATTAAATGTGTTTTTTAATAAACTAATTATTTAATTTTATTATAATATTTGTAAGTTTATTAAATGTGTGCTTTCTAAGGTTGAGACACTCAAGACAAGTTTGTATGAGTGTGAATACAAGTTAGAGAGCATGAAGAAGAAGAAAGAGATAATGAGGAGGTCAAATCGGGAATTATTAATAAAACTTTGCCGGCCAAGTTTCCGGGGGCACTCTAAAACGGCCGTCGGAAGTTCACTTGAGCTGGTGAAGGTCGGCAGTTGTGCTTTCTGTAAACAGGAGTTTGATGTGGAGCATCTACCGGCAGCACTTCTTACGCCGTGCCTACACGTGTACCATCTGTACTGTGCTTTCCATGCATTTAACTGTGAAGATCCCGTGTGTGCTGAAATGGATTGTCGGAAGGATATACCTCCGCATATTCTCAAAGACATGGGCTTCAAAGGCAAAGGTGTGTGTATATGTGTGTGTGTGTTCAGTATATGGTATAGCACATTGTACATACGCCAAGCCCAAACATAAAAGTAGAAGCTCCGGGTATGTGCTGACAATTGTGTGTATAATGTGTATGTGCGTGCGTGCGTGTGTGTGTGTGTGAGAGAGAGAGAGAGAGTACATCCAGGAGCTTATATGTTTGTTTGCTTGTGAGTGCAGATGGTGATGACCATTGTGTAGTGGTTGAACTTGACGAGGTAGGCTATTCGTGAAATGTATATTAACACACACACACACACACATATTGTATATAACAAAATTACGTTTATTTATTTCAGACACCTTGAACGAAGATCTTAGGAATGTCCATGTTTTCTTTGGGTTTATGTTAATCATGACTTCAAAATATAGTTTATTTTCTTAAGTCAATATAGTACTTCAATAATGTTATACAAAACTTAAAGATACTTATTGAAATATGCTCTGTATAGTAGACAGCGTATATGTGTATACATGTCATTGCATTTAGATACATACATTTATATACAAAGGAGGGAATCAGTAATTACACACTCGATCTCAGCTACACAATATGCATATAGATGGTAAGTGTGTGTGTGTGTGCCCGTGGAATTGAAACGTAATTTTTACCTTGGTTTTAAAATGCTTTGGACATTTAAGTATATAATAAAAAAGTATTTTTCATTATTATTAAAATATTTATTAATTATAATTGGATACTTCTGTATTGTAAATCTGGCAGTTTTGAATATAGAAAAACCGATATTTTGATAATTATAATATGTTTGAAGTAAAATATATTTCGACTGTAAATACTCATTTGATTTATTATAATTTGCAACTCATAAGAATCGAACTCCGCGATGACAATTCTATTTCTAAATATTAATATTTTTTTTTCATCTTTTAATTTTTTAATTAAATTCATCTTTGATTAAGCTAGAATATCAAAGTGAATTTCAAATAATTATAAATGAATTTAAAAATAAGCAGTATTATTGTTAGGAGCCATTATAAGAAAGAAAAAATAATTATATATATTTATAACTAATTAATTTACAGGTTTAACAAAAACAGGGGATGAACATCATTTTTTGACTTAATGAATCTTATTATTGGACTGAACCTGTTCGTGTTCTTGCTTCTGGTGTAAACCAGGAAAGGTTATATATATATATATATATCACACACACACACACTTTACATATTGTATATGTGTGTATATATATACACACATATGTACAGGTACGAAGGATTGGATATTGAACGTGGAAGAGTAATAAGCTTAAACGAAGTTCTTGAATAATTAACTTTTGATAAATATTAATTTAGTATAAGTTTTACTTGACATTTGTTATTAATATAACATTAATAATTGTTCAATCGTGCTTTTATAAGTTAAATTTTATTAACGTCAAAGTCTATATCAATACTAAGAAAGAAATAATACATTTTCATTATAATTATTATAAGTTTTATTTGGTAAGAACACTCATTTAATAATACGTGAAAGCTTCAGTGACACTCGATTCACTCTTTGTTTTTAATTTAAAAAAATAATACTCTAGAATTGTTGTTTTGGTTGAAGGAAAATAATAAAACTCTTATAAGAATAATTATTATAAAATTATGAAATTTAAATTTTTTAATTATAGATTCCTTTATTCAATTAAGTTCACTTCAGCCCTTCTTAAACCTTATTACTTACATATATATAATTAACTTACTATTATTCACCTAAGCATGTTAAAAACATTTATGATTTGAGAATCTATTAGTCTCTCTCTTATATATATATATATATATATATATAGAGAGAGAGAGAGAGAGAGAGAGAGAGAGAGAGAGAGAGAGAGAGAGAGAGAGAGATGGAGATGTGAATAATAATATATAAGTAGATCAAAAGTACATACATATCCACATAAGAACATTTAGGTAGATAAAACACTCACATTCTTTTCTTACGTAAATCAATAAATATTTGGTACTACATAAATAATTAACATAAGCTATATAAATACATTAATATGTAATATATATGTCAAGTAAATCATTATTTTGCTCATATATACTTCTACGGTGCGTGCGTGTGTGTGTTAATATACATACATACATACATACATATATATATATATATATATATTAGAGAGAGAGAGAGAGAGAGAGAGAGAGAGAGAGAGGGAGAGTACTTTTCTTTTTTCTTTCTTTAGTTAATTTCATGTATTATAAAAGTATTTACAAAAGCATACACACAATATAAAGTGTGTGTGTGTGTGTGTATATATACACTTCCTATTGAAGGAATGGGATTTAAATGTGAAAATGATTATTCTGTAAATAAGTAACAAAATAAAACACATAAAGAAGATTAGCAGTGGCTTACATAATTAATTGAAATAAGTGTATAATTAAAAGTTTATTATGTTGGCTTTATTAAGTAAATCTGTTATGTTGAATTTTATTTAATTATTAATCAGATAGAAAAGTTTACACTGCTACTAAACCCATAAAATTATATTTATAATGATATAAAATTGATATATTATGCTTTCACTTCATGACTATATAAAAAACATCTCAAACCGCTATAGCAGCACGAGCTTAAATCTTAACGTTTACTTCAACATAACTAAATGTTAAAAGAAAATATCATGTATTTAAAGCCGTAGCTAATTATATATATATATATATATATATATATATATATATCACACATTAAAACTGAGACAGATACATAAATAAGATAATAAGTTCGTGGAATATTCAACAAAATCTTCAGCCCACTACAAGATTTAATATGTTAGTCATCCAATATATTATATTATTTTCTGTTTTATAAATTTATAAACACAATTTTTATAAATAAGAAATTAAGAGAATTGACTTAGTACTCAATATCAACTAATAGGCAGTAGTCATTATAATCTTAAATAAATATTACATAGTAATATTATTAAAATATATAATACCAATTTATCTCTCTTTCTCACACACACATAGCACATACTCAGAGCTTCTACGTTTTGCGTTTGGGCTTGGCGTATGTACATTGTGATTTACCATATACTGAAGATATAAAACACACACACCACAATATACACAGTATATGTCTACATGCCTTTGAGAATATGCAGAGGTATATCCTTTTGACAATTTATGGATGTTACAACTGTTACATATATCATATTTTTTTTAGGAAAAATTACATTTATACCCCTGAAATTTATTATATTTTATATATACCCCTTATAAGATTTATATTACAGATATATACCTTTGAAACTTCAATTTAAAACTTCATAAATTTCAAAATTAAAAATTAAAAAACATTTTTAAAAAATCAATAAAAATTTATAATTAATTTGTATTTTATTATATTTAGGTTCAAAACAATTATTAAACATATATATCACAATATAATATAATTATTTTTAAAAATATTCCATTTCTTACTATGACAATTTTTTAATATTTAACATTTAATAATCTTTAATTATTTCATTTGTAATATTTTATAAATTAAAAATAAAATTAATTAATACTGTTATTTTAAAAGTTAAAATATTATGATTGAAGTTTTTAAAGAATATATATAAATTTAGAATTTTAAAAAGAATATATAAGTAAATATAAAATTTCTAGAGGTATATATGTAAATACAATAAATTTCAGGAGTATAAATATAATTTTTCCTTATTTATAACGTACATTTACTTATCAGTTTAGGTTGGGAGTATAGTTTTAGATACATAATAATAAATAAATTTATATATATGTATAAATGAAGTTGATTTACTTGTAGTAAAGAAAACACAGACTATTTTTTATTAAAAAAAAACTGCAGTTTAAAGTCAACAACAAATATAATGTGAAACTTTTTATTCATACATCAAGAAATTTTTTTTTTAACAATCTCAATATAATTATACTTAGTAATTAAATCAATATATCTAATATACTTGTATTCATGCTGAAAACTAATATATTTAATAAGTAAATCTTCATAATACATATAACTCTAAATTTTGCCACCAAATTATGAAACGAATGGTTCATATACAGATTCTGGTAAGAATATAAATAAAAATTTCAATTTTTATAACTAGCAATTAGTTTCTGAATCAATGTTAATTTGAAAAATGTTTCTTATGTAATTCAGTGTTAATTGTATAACGTTGACACGCTACACACGGCTTAATTAAATAAATTCATTGTTATTTAATTATAATCAAAATTTGTAGAAAAATAAAAGTTAAACTATTTCTTTTAGTATTTTTTGAAACGAGCTTCCTAGCAAAACTCGAGATTAGATAACATTAGTTTAAAACTATTAAAATAGGAAAGTCCTTTGCATTATGACACTCTTTAAATGATATATTTATAATGATAAGAAATACTAATATAAATATTATAGATAACCTGTTTGGATGAACTATATATATGTGTGTGTAACGCACACACACATATAATAAGTTTACTTTTTTATAAAAAATAATTATTATTATTATTAATCAATATCAACTAACACGCAATCTTCATCACCATCTGTACCTGAATAAACTAATAAACTTATATAGTTATATACAAATATATAAAATAATGGTTATATACATATATTTGAAATATTTACCGTTGTCAAAGCCCAATTCCGCAAGGATATTCTGAGGAATATCCTGACCACATTCAGCACACACGGGCTTATCGCAGTTGAACACGTGGAGTGCACAATACAGATGGTATACGTGAAAGCACGGCGTGAGAAGTGCCGCGGGAGGATATTCCGGGACGAAAACCTGCTTACAAACTGCACAACTGCCCACGTGGACAAGCTCAAGATTTCCGGCGGGATTTTCAGGCGATGGCCGGTAAGCAGGTCGCCGGAGTTTGACCCATATTTCCGTCTTTGACTTTTCTAACATAGCCTTCCTCTTCTTAATGGAGTCCAGCTTGGTTTCACATTCGGACAAGCTCACCTTGAGCCTTTGAATCTGTAAAATAATTTATTAATTTAATTAAATTAATTTTGATATCTTAATTTTATTAATACTATTGTTAATATTATAAATTCACAGTTTATATACTTTGGTTTCCCAATAATGTGTTTATAGTATAATGTATACATGTTAATTAAATGTAAATATATACCTTAGCTTCTAAGGAATCCCTTTCCTGTTGAGCCTTGTTCATATGTTTAATTATCTTGCTCAAGGAGGCTTACATCAACGTCCGGTTCGTGTTTCACATTAACCAGCTTAGAAAACGCCTGATATTCTACTAAATATACCCCGGATTTATTCTCAGCCTCCCCTATTTCCTGTAAATATATTTTTATATTAAACTAATTTCTTTATTATTTATTTTATATTGAAATATGTATATATATATATTTATTAAATATTACCAGAAGAATCTGTTTGTGCTTAGCCTCTCCCTGTGCAATCTCTTCATTACACCCGTCAATCCACTCCTTCAGATCTGGATCGTCCATTTGATTAACTAAACAAATAAAAGCATTAATAACTAATTTACGTTATTAAATATTTTTATTATATATGTATATATGTGTGTGTGTGTGTCTACATATTCTCTCTCTCTCTCTCTCACCACACACACACACACACTATATGTATACCTCGTTTGTTCTTGGCCCTTGCAGTGTTTTCAGTTTCAGTGTCCTCTTTGTTACGAGTCTTTCTATTCCACGTCTCCCTTTTCCTCTTCCCAAAATTCACCTATACACATCAATATGATATATATGTGTGTGTGTGTGTGTGTGTGTGTGTGTGTTTGTATGTATATATAGAAGAACACATAGACTTATATATGATACATGTGTATGTAAATCATTATCTGGCTAGCCTTAAGCACGCACGCACGCATACGTACCTTTTGGCCGTTTTTCATAGCGGCAAAGCCTCTTGCAAACCAAAGAGGCACAGTTCCAAAGAGCTGTTTCCCATAGACCTTGGCATAGAGCTCCTTAACCTCTTTGTGAAGATCGTGGGTGAGACGCTCCACGCAGTAGCCACTCCCCTTGTCTCTGGGTGCATCGCCCCATACACTCTTCACCCATTTGCGCATCTGGGGAGTGTCCACTGCCAGCCCTCGTCGCCTGCGCAGCTGCTCGGATGTAATCACAGGAGGATACTCCTCCCCATCTTCGGATGATTCCGAACTGTGTATGTAAACGCGTGTGTTGTGTGTGTATGTGTGAGAGAGAGAGAGAGAGAGAGAGAGAGAGATAAAATTTACCTCATGAAGATTGCTGAGCTTAGATTATGCACATGAACTTAAACCGAGAGAGAGATGTGCAGTATTATACCCGACGTACACAATCGTTGACATAGGGAGTACTTGCTCATTATGACGGACCATATAAATTGATATTATTACTTATAATTAATATATATGTACAGGATATCATGAGTACGAGCTTATACGAAATGCAAATTACACATATCGAAGCAAAAGCCCACTTGCACAGCATATAACAAACTGATTTATTTAAATTAATAACTACTAAAATCTATAATGTAAAATTTACTAATTCTTAATCGATGCATTATAATTAATTATCTTTAAAGATCAAGTTTATAACTAGGAAATATCTTATAATTTCTTTTTCTCTTTTAGTGTACATTAGTAAGTATTAATTAATGTTATATTTACATGTTTTACACATTGTTTGTTACGTATATACGCCTATACTATATACAGTTGACACTTTATGATTAAATTTTGATAAACTTATAGAGTTATAAAATTATAGATTCTTTAATAAGTTATATGACATTCGGTGGTATTAATGTTAAGAAATTATATACAATGGAAACGATTTTCATTAATGTAAATGTAATGAAAAATTTACGAAATAATTTAACACATAATATTAAATATTTTAATATATAACTTGCAAATCTTAATAGTATATAAATATATTTTAAATTTAAAAAGATCTTACTAAAATAAACATAAAGGCCTATTGTAGAACGATTCATTAAACATATTGTTATAGCCCTCCCATAAATGATAATAATAAGAGATAGCTCGTTAAACTTTGTGCATATGTGTGTATGTGGGTGCATTTAATGTGTATTATGGAATGTTTATAATCCACGTGTTGTGTGCACGTGGACACCCCAAACCAAACATTTATTATTACACACTCTACATTGGGCTTACATACACACGAAAATTACATACACTTATATAATTAATTAAGAATTATTAAAAAGACAGCATAAAAATTTGATTTTCATTCACACATTCAAAGTTTCGAAATAAAAACATGTGACAGTTTGAGTAACATTAATATCATGCTACTGTAGTTTATTATCATTAGTTAAAAACAACATCAAATATGTAGCACTTATAACATAACATGTGTAATATAGGTATCACATTAAATAGATTTATATGACTAACAGAATTATAATTCTAAATAAAAAGAGAAGTGTTAGGTATGTTCAGTTAGTCATGTGTGAAAAAAATTAAATAAAATAATTTACTGATGTTGTATTTTCTCTTGGCACCAGATAAAAAGCAATCAATGGTTACACACAAAGAATGAATCATATTCATGTACATAGTTTATATAAATTATACATGAAAAAAAATTAAATTTGTATAAACTTTATATGCTAACACCAATTTAATAAATTATAATTATTGATCTTCTTCAAGTAAGACTAACTAATAATACTTTATAATTCTATCTTACTCTTTATTTATAATTATATCAAGTAAATATGCTGGATGTAAGACCTTTAATACACATGTGATATGTCGTAATGCACTACACATTTGATATTGTTATTTAAGTAGTAACGACAATAAGTTATTATAATGTCGAATGATTTTTATTCGAACCATTAACATGTTTACTTATTTTTATTTAAAGACTTTAAATGTGTGAATAAAAAGGTAAATTTTAGGCAAGTTCGATGCAACACCTCCATTAACTGCATCTTTTAAAAAACTTAAAAGAATTTTAATCTTAAATTTATCTTTATTATTTTTTTTTTAACTGTTTTTCTTATGCTCTAACACATTCAATAAATTGTTTAACAATGTATTTATACTTTAAGGTTGTACTTTTATTTGCCTATAATGTAAGTGAGTCAATAAAAAGGGGAAAAAAAATGACTTTACAAAATCATTATTCAGTAATGGGAAAATGCAATAATATATTTGTAATTATTATATCTTCATTATGTGTGCATGCTTCTATTTTAGTGACAAATAATTTAATTTAGTTGTACTTTGCATTTTAATTATTGATATTATAATCTTTAAAAAGCAAGTATTAAATTAATCATTTTTAAAAAAATTTGCAATTAAGATTTGTACAATTATATTTTAAAGTTTGTAATTAACATTCAAAGACAAACAACAATATAACACTATGATAAAATTTAGAAAAGCAAGCATTTTTAATCATTCATTTAAAAATATTAAAGTCATATATTTATTTAAGCGAATAAATGAATTTAGAAACATAACACTCCATCGTCTTAAAAGACATTATATTAAAGTCCAATTGTTCCCACCCACAATTATTGAATTTAAAAACTTTATGATTTATTTATATATATATAATATTCTTATAGTAAATACAAACTTATTAATTGTTATTTAAATATAATGATAACTTCAATTATAATGAATTTAAAAGAATTTACTTTTATTTTAGGATTTTCATGTTTTTTTTTTAATAAAATCATAGTTTTTTGCTCCTCTTGTTAAAAAAAATATGAAAATCCATAAAATTTAAAAATCATAAAAATTCTCAATTTTAAGGCAAAATTGGCTAAAAATGAACATAAAAAAAGATAAAAATCATAAAAATGCCAAGATTTAAAAACATGTAAATAATAATGATAATGACAAATTGCAAATCTAAAATATTTGTATTATTTATAATAATTTAATAATGATAAAATATAAAATATAAAGATAAAATAAAATATAATGGAAAGAGTCAAAATAATATTATAAAATAACAATGATTTATCAGTGAAATCAATAAATGACATGGGATGGATATGCAATAGTTATAATTAAAGATTTGATATTTTTATTTTAAAAAATTCTTTTTTAATTTCTTTATAATTAACATATTCACTTAACACTAATATTATTAAAATTGTGTTTGCATGTTTTTTACCAACATTCACTAATGTGTTAATAAACACATTCACTAATGCATTTGCAAAACATGTTTGCAACATGTTTACTCAATTTGTTATTTTTTTTTCCTAATTAAAATAATAAACATGATAAGTTTTCTAGTTTTTTTATTAGTTTTATTTTATTTTATTTGATTAATTTTAAATATATAATTTGAATATTTAAAATCCTAGCATTTTAATATTTAAATATGCTAAATATTTAAATTTATTTATTTATATTACTAAAGAATGTGTTTGTGGAATTTTAAAAATATTTTATTAACACATTTACAAACTAAAAATGTTTGAAAAATCAGTTTATGTCAACATTACTCACTAAATAGCAAAGTTTCTTTTATTGTTATAAAATTACAATTTATATGTATAAAAGCAAAAACGCATACAACAATTTATTTAAACTAATAACTATAGAAATATTTTAAAATAGTATAATATAAAAAATTTACTATTTCCTTTTAGGGTTGAGCGGGTAAAAGAATGGAATTCACATTAAACTTTATGGAGTTCAGTAATTTTTCTTTTTGAAGTAGATTAACTATTCTAATCTAAGAATCAGTTATAATGCATTATAATTAATTATATTTCAAAATTAAGAATAACTTATAATTTCTTAGTTGAATGAACTTCCATTACATTAGGAAATATTAATTAATGTTATATTTCATATACATGTTTTACACGTTATATATTACGTATATACGCCTATACCATATACAATTGACGCTATTTTCGAGAATTAAATTTTGATAAAGTTATAGAGTTATAAAATTCTTTAATAAGTTATACGACATTAAATGGTATCAATGTTAAGAAATTAGACACAATGAAAGCGAGTTTCGTTGAGATGGAAAGAAACCACAAAGAAAATTTATAAAGTAAATGTAATTAAATTTACAAAGTAATCTAACACTAAAACATTCATACATAATAATTATAACTTTAATATATAACTCAACAGTATATAAATATATAATATTTATATACATGTGTGTGTGTGTGTGTGTATGTGTGTGTATGTGTGTAACGGCTTTATCTTCTTTCTATGTACACACACGTATGTGTATCCACTTGCTCATGCACACCCGAAGGTGCAATGATTCCTCTTCTGTTTGTTGTGTTTAGCTAACTTAATATATAAAATAATTCACATAATAAACATTATAAATATATATTATATTATAAATATAGTCTTTATACAGCTCATATATATATATAAACTGAAAATACAAGATAGTTATTATTACAATTGGCAGAGGTAACTTTTTGTGTTCCTTTTAATAATTAACTAGGTTTTTTTCTCCTTGAGAAATAGGTTTAACACTGGAAGAGGTAAGTATTTTAGTAAGATTTTAAATGGTAAAATATTCTCAAAAAAATTTACATTATTGATATGCATATTTAATTCTTTCCGTTTAAAATCTATCTAATAATAAATTTAAAATTTAAAACGGAAATTTCCCTTACCAGATCTTAATCGATTATTTATCCGTATATATGATCTCTCTCTCTCTCTCAATATTTAAATTACTAAACTCATCTCGTTTGTCAGACACCATGAAACTTTGTGTTATATATATATATATATATATATATAGAGAGAGAGAGAGAGAGAGAGAGAGAGAGAATGATTTCCATTATATTATATATATATTATAGAGATATACCATGGAGTTAACGATGAAGGAGCTACGGGCTGGTAATGGTTGCAAAAGAAACAACACTGAGCAGATGAAGAAATGGATGAGGAATATATGGGGAGATGCTCCAAAAGTTGCCAAACAGGGCTACTTCATCGACGGCCTGGATGAAGGCCTCAGAAATGAGCTGCTTGCACTCTACTACACTGCCGGTGGGCAGCGGAGGGTGGTATTGTACCGATTTACTTTGCTAGAGCCTTTGCTGCATTCAAGAATGGCCAGAAGGTGTGTGTGTGTGCATGCGTGCGTGTGCGTGTGTGAGAGAGAGAGAGTGTCATGTACAAGAGGTGTTTATGATAGTTTTTACACGTATATATCGAGATACAAGATATATACATACGTGTGTGTGTTTGTGTGAGAGAGAGAAAGAATGTCATGTACAAAAGGTGTTATGATATCGAGATACATAGACATTTACGTGTGTGTGTGTGTGTGTGAGAGAGAGAGAGAGAGAGAGAGAGAATGTCATGTACAAAAGGTGTTTATGATAGTTTTTACACGTATATATCGAGATACAATATATATACATAGACATTTACGTGCGTGCGCGGGTGTGTGTGTGTGCGTGAGAGAGAGAATGTCATGTACAAAAGGTGTTTATGGTAGTTTGTACACGTATATATCGAGATACAAGGTACAGTAATACATAGACATTTACGTGCGTTTGTGTGTGTGTGTGAGAGAGAGAGAATATCATGTACAAAAGGTGTTTATGGTAGTTTTTACATACAAGATATATACATAGACATTTACGTGTGTGTGTGCGTGAGAGAGAGAATGTCATGCACAAAATAGTTTTTACACGTATATACAAGACATATACATAGACATTTACATACACACACCACACACACACACATACACACATACACACACACCTACACACATACACACACACCCGGAGCTGCAGGTTTCTCAGGACTTGGGAGGAAGAAAAGGGTGAAGATATGTATGGAGAGTAAAGAGGAAGGGAGTACCCCAGTCAGGGATTCAGGAAGGAACAGGGTACGTATACACATGTGTACGTATATACATATGTGTAATTCTTACCGTTTTACGTAGCTGCCCTAGGTCTTGATGCGGACCACGTGGACGATTCCGATCTGAAGCTGTGGATTGCTACATGTGAGGAGGAGATCGCACAGGAACAAGCCGAGCAGAAGCAGATGTTATTGGTAATATACCCAGTATATTATTTCTAAATATAATATATTAATACATATAAATATATGAATAAATAAATATGCAGGATATAGAGGAAGCAGAGGAGAGGTGTAAGGCATATCAGATTGAGTACGACACCTTAACAAGGCTTATACGAAATGCAAATTACAGACTTACCGGATTCGAACGCGAGCCCACTTGCAAAGAATATTCTTGCGAATATATACAACGCTGAACGGGAGAAAGAGTCTTTCAAAACTAAGGTATATATATTTTTACATAATAAATTATTTTTTAATTAATAATTAATTGAATTTATTATTATTTAAGGTTGAAACACTTAAGACGAACCTGAATATGTGACAACAACCTGCATGTTTTAAGTAAGAAAAGAGGATTAATTAAGGGGTTTAAGAGGGAAATGTGCATTAAACTTTACCGGCCAAGTTACTGGGGAGCGTCCAAAACGGCCACCGGAAGTTCACTAGAGCTTGTCCACGTCGGCAAGTGTGCATTTTGCAACCAGGATTCCGATCCGGAATATCCACCTGCAGCCTTTCTTACGCCGTGCTTACACGTGTACCATCTTTACTGTGCATTTCAGGCGTTTGACTGTGAAAATCCCCTTTGTGTTTATCCGGGCTGTGGTAAGGATATTCCTTCGCATACTCTCGAGCAGATGGGTTTCAAAGGCAAAGGTAATTTTGATGCATTTATAATATATATGTGTGTGTGTGTGTGTGCACGTGTGTGCGTGCGTGTGTTTGTGTGGAAGATACATTGGGTTGTCGATTAATATACTGTTGTTTAACTGCAGATGGAGATGATTATTCATATTAAAAGGTAATATTAATAATGCTAAAAGTAATATATATATATATATATATATATATATGTGTGTGTGTGTGTGTGTGTGTGTGTGTGTGTGTGTGTGTGTGTATGTAACGGAGATTGTTATTATAATTATAATAAACATATTCTGTTTTATTCAGAGGACAGCTTGAAGGTTGGAGAATGCAGTATATGTACGCAGACAGTTTATTAAAATTAAATTAACCGTTTTAGTTACATAATATATTGTATCAATTTCTTGCTTGTATGCAATGTAAACTATGACTTAATATATATATTCAAATATTTCTATACACAATAATAAATATCACTGTATATCCATATGTAAGTGGCCAAGGGACCCCGGACTCCAGGACCTTAATAATTTTATATCATAATTAAATATTATGTAAACCAAATTTAAGTTATTAACCAACCTTAAATACCTTTAATAACTTTAATATAATATTTAAAAAGCTATTAAAATATATTATATTACCTTACAATATTAAATTATATTTATTTAATAAATTTAATATTCAAATAAAATTTACACATTTAAAGATGAATGCTGCTTCTGAACCTGAAATATTATATTACAAACGTAATGTATAATTTTTTTATATTTTTATAACTTTATCTTGTAATACATTTATGTATAAAAATATAACACATTACATATAAAAATATCAAATTCCTATACATTATAATACTCGTGGGCCACAATTTACATAGTTAATTTTAATTAAATTATACAAATTAAATATAAAATATATATAAACGAGCCGAGTATACAACATAAATGTATACATCAAATATTTCTTATATTATCTTCAACATGAGTATAAAAAATAAAAAAATATCTCTTCCTGGATAAACTCAACATACATCCACCAACATTTTTGTATTTAATGAATAGAAGGATCATGTTGTCAATATATTTGACCACAAAGAATATATATATATACAAACACACATGATACCTTTTGATATATTTCCTTATCAGTACACGTTATTATCACTATATTTAAACATATATATACAGGATACGTTTTGATATATTTCCTTATCATATAGTACACGTTATATAACATATATATACATATGCGTGAGTGTGAAAGCGTGTGTGTGTGTTTAAGAGAGACTAGAGACGTATATAGAAGTAAGCTTATTAGAGAGATTGAAAAAAGAGATCAAACCAGCCAGTCAAGCCACTAGTCAACTAGTTAACTAATCAGTCAACTAGCAAACACACCGGTCAACGAACCTCAGTACTTATAATCCTTAACATGCAGACTCTCAGATGCACCCTCCACTGCCTCCTCACCCTGGTACTTACCAAGAGTAGCCTCGGAGTTAGCCTTGGCACGGACCAGAAAGATCTTCTGTGCCTTCTCCACGTTCTCCTTCTTTCCCGCCCATGCCTTGAGTGTACTCTGCTGGAGAGCCCTTCCAAAGGAGAAAGAGAGCGTCCATGGCTTAAGAACCTCAAGCTTGTTCATTGCATTAAGATTCTCCGTCGCCTCCACCTCCGACTGTCCGCCGGACAGAAACATTATACCCGAACCGCTGCCGGGACGGTCCGACGAAGAGCGTACACCGTTGCCTCTGCTATCTGCTGCGGGCTGACCTTCGGTGAGTCGGAGCCGGGAGTAACCATGTTGGGCTTGAGCAAGGTGCCTTCCAGCAGGACGTGATGGTCGGAGAGTGCTTTGTAACACGCTGCCAGCACGATCTCCGTCACCTGTTCATTGAAACATGATATGTGTATGTGTGTATGATAACATAAAGCATATACAATGAAACCACACATACCTTGGCGCAAGTCTTGATGTCATGGGGACCATCAACAAGAATCTCCGGTTCTACAATAGGACAAGACCGTTCTCTTGGCAGATCATCGTCGTGCGAGTCCCTGAGCATTCTCCTGGATAGCAAGCTCCGAAGGCTCATGGGGTCCGATCTTCAGCACTGCCCTCCACTTCGCGAACCTGGCACCAGCCTTGTAGTACTCGGCACATCGTCCAGCAAGCCCGTCGAGACCTTGAGTAGTCGTCTCATCGTCAGTGCCTGCTATATTGACCGTCCCCTTGTCCACCTTCATTGAACCAACACTCAAATCGTATTGATACTTCATGCATACAACTGTGACATACGTGAATATGTGCATCGGCTTCCACACAGTACAGAATGGAAAATTTAAATGCTCGAAATGCACATATACAATATAGTACGAATATAATAATCTATTTTGTTCTACTCATAGACAAATGCATACCAGCCACGATGTGTACAACGTCTAAATACTACATTGATCAAGACATACACACGCTAAAACACAACCCCATATAACAATGGAATGCAGACAACCGAAAAGACATAGACATCCACGTCTACATAGATATATACATTATGTTTAGTCATACAGACAGATATATACGTGATCATATACATAGAACACAGGCGGAAAGAGTTGAAAAAATCATACCTTAATACCGGGCAAAACCCCGCTCTCATTAAGGACGTCCACGAAGGGCTTTCCGGCAGCAGTCTTCTGGTAGAGCGTCTCCTCGAAAAGAATCACACCACTCAAGTACTGTAGCGCACCAGGAGCAGTGAAGAGAAGCTCGCGAAGTGCCTGACGGTTCGACTCCACATTTCGACTTTAATGCTCGCCAGACGCTTTCCGATTGTGCCTGTACTCTCGTCAGCCGCAAGAATACCCTTCCCGGGTGTGCGATGTGCTTCGCGTTCTTGATCAGCTCCTCTGCACACACAAAATCGCAGTTTAGGAGAATTTCACATGACAAAGCAGATTTTCACATGAACAAGCACAGATTCACAATGAATCTGTGAAAAAAGTATGAATTTTGACAAGACACGGATTTCAGATGAATCTGTGGAAAAATACGGACTTTCGCAAGAAAAACTCGGATTTTAACAGGACAAAAGCGGATTTTCGATAGAAACATTTGCCAAAACTCAGATTTAAGAGGAAAGAAAGCGGATTTTCAATAGAAACATGAAAACAAGCACAGATCCATGCACAAATCTAAGAAAGAAATGCATAAAAAAGCCATCTTTTCGGAAGAAAAAGGCATGAACACGGAGCTCACGATGCATATTGCATACCTGCGTATTTGCCTACGACCGCCGCCATCTCCAAGCTCACACACAGAAACAGGAACTCGTGATATTTTTCACTGACACCCTAGTGAGCCAATAAAAAAAGCCCTGCCTCTGACGGAATGTGCTAGAGCATATTTTAAGATAATGCCAGCTGATAAATACCTGGCATATTCGCTTATCAAAGGCCGCCACCGCATCTAAATCCGGCATATAACAACATCCATGGTCCAGATTGATTGGAGGTTACTTGACCACCAAACTTTTGTAATGCTCCAATTAATTTAATTTTAACCGTTTTTTTAATTTAAATTTTACGTTGTAGAAAATTAATAAAGTTAATTTAAATTTTATCAAACTATATATAATGTATTTAGAATGATATAGAAAGCCTGAATAGACATGTTACGAGATCACGGACAAAGACATACCTCTCATGTGATAACAGCTATTTGTATAATAAACTTTTTAGTTCACACCCACACACACCGCTGTGTGTGTGTGTGTGTGTGTGGTACGCTTCTTATATTATACGTAATATATTTAAGTATAAATTCAAAATAATAATATAGTTGATGAATTAACACTTTTTACTATGTCTCAAATTCACATATTTAGAAATTTATTATTGTTGAATTTTAACTATTGCACTCTTGATAAATAAAAAAGTCCGATTTTTATATTAAATTAAATAAACGTAATTTTTACTATCACCAGAAAATTTACTTAATAAAATACTTTTAAAAAGTTTAAATTTATTTTTTAATGAATTATATTGCTATGGGTATACATATATGATTTACATAGTCATAAACAATTTATTATTATCATTCATGATTAATATATTATATGTAATGAAGATGTGCTTTATTTATTTATTTATTGATTCTATTATAAATTATAAATTATAAATTATAATATCGTTAATATACAAAATTGCATAATTACAAGTCTATAATTACCGTTAAAACGTGATTAATGGCTAATTAATTCTCTGAAGATAGTAAAGCAGAGAGGATTTGGCCCATGGTTTGAGCCTCGTTACCGTCATCGTTACCACGAGATGCTGACACCTGTCCCTCAAGAACAGTATCCAATATAAGCTTCCTTTGTGCTATTGCGTATATACTCTCATCCACTGTAGCCTTTGTCACCAATCTGCACACAAATACACAACATGAATTGTACGTGGTGTGTGTGTACACACACATGCATATATACATACACCCTCCACTAACTAAATAAAGCACAACTAAGTTCGTGTGTTGTGTGTGTATTTCTCTCTCTCTCTCTCTCTCTCTCTCTCTCTCTCTCTCTCTCTCTCTCTCTCTCTCTCTATATATATATATATATATATATGAGACCAATGAGGCTTTTATAAGTCTCTTGTATATGCATATTCGTAGGGAACATACTTATGTGTATATCAAACCTTATATAAATGCCACATACAACATACATGCATATGTGTATAGGTATATATGTATATGTAAACACAGGCATACATTACCTGTAAATGGTGACAGATTTCGTTTGGCCAATCCGATGGCAGCGATCTTCAGCTTGACGGTCCATCTGAGGGTTGAAATCAACATCGTGTATTATGACTGTATCCGCGCCCGTCAGATTCAAGCCCTGTCCACCAGCCCGTGTCGATAGCAGAAACGCGAATATTCCCGAATCATTGTTGAATTCATCAACCAATGACTGTCTCTCAGACACTTCCGTCCTGTAAATGGAACAAATATACATTAAATGTGTTTGTGTACACGTATGTACTGAAATATACATTTTAGTTAATATATTGTAATACAGACACGATATATATGTTGTTATGATACAAGTTTTAGAAATAAATATTCACAACTGTGTATATACACATAAATAAATATATTGCCTCTAGTGCGCACTCGCGTGTGTTTATACATATAAATATCAGTCATTCAAGTGTTAAAACCATGAATATAGCAAAAATGGAGAGAGAGGGGGGAATACAGTTACCAGTTTAGTGGAGAAAGTACAAACTATAAATACAATATCTATAGTATATGTAGCATATACGAATCCCTCTCTCTCTCTCTCTCTGTATATATAATATATATATATACATATATGCATACCCTCCATCGAGGCGGTTGTATTTAAAATTCATGACTTGTAAAGCCCATTCAAGAATATCCAGCATTTGTGTCCATTGACTGAAGATCAACGGTCTACGGCCTGCCACTCGTAATCAGGAAGAAGATTCTTCAAACCTGGTGTTATAATAAAAAAGAGAAGATTAATAAAAAGATATTAATAGATATTATGATCAGTATATTCTTAAATATAAACCGAATGTAATGTTCTTATTGTCACACACACACACACACCACACACACATATATATATATATAGAGAGAGCGAGAGAGAGAGATGTACATACATACATACAGCATATATATATACCTGACACTTTGCAGATTTAAGGGCATCCATCTCAGTGAGCTTGATTTGGCGTGACAAGAACTTATGTGTACAGCACAGCTGAAAAATCAGGAAGAAAAGTACTAAGTACTTTATATTTCTAGCAAACATAAAAGCATATACAAACACACATATACATACACACACGCGCATACATACATATATATATATATAATATATATATATATATATATATATATATATATATATATATATATATATATATATATAAGCACGTACACAAAACAGGCTCGCATGCACATACATACACGCACCTGATGTAAGTTGTAGTCGTTGTAGGCGGTGAGCTCTTCCTTCACACGTTTCCACTGTGCATTCATCACCGAATATGCCGTGCCTGTGGCAGATACTCGCCAGCTTCACTATGTCTTGATTCGTGTAACACGCCTCACGAGTAGAGGGTGGTTCGCCAACTGCATTTAAACAATTAAACCACAAAACAATAACGTATACATATTCACTAGTATCTATATGTATGCTTTATATATATATATATATATATATATATATATATATATATATTATATATATATATATACAACAACAGTACATAACAGCTTTCTATTTACTAAATTCTTAGCATATTGTGATATAGTTAAGTTATAGTAAATTAGATACGCATTAGATATGTATAAAATGCAGCAGCACCCGCACAAACAAGCATAGATAAAGAAATATGTTATCCATCTATTATGCATATTTATACTAAAAATATATTTTATAGGCGAGAAAGTACCGTGTATTTTTAATATTTTTTGTCCATAAGTCAATCTGTTAAGATAGTACGAGCACGCACGCAGGGGAGAGAGAGGTACAGGTATATGACCAGAATCCTTGAGTATATACACACACACACGCACGCACGCACAGAGCGAGCGAGCGAGAGTCTATGTTACAGAAGTAAATTTACAACATGATCATGTATAGAATTATCCTATACTTCATTATGTAAAATACGATAATATGCATACACAAGTAAATACATACAAATACATATATATATACCTTTCTCAGATGAGTGAATATGCTAGAAATCTGACGGCGAGGAATAGTTTCAGAAAGCGATGAACCAGATTTCATTGCGGATTTTGCTTCAGCTCGATACCCAGTAAGGGCTTCATTATAAGCAGCTGCCTGATTCTCCACCATTTCCAAACACTCCACCTGAAAGATCATTATACATGTCATATAAACTATTTTCTATCACCTTATAAAATGATATGTTGAATAATGTGATTTAAATATTTTTTATTCCAAAAGGACTTGTGCGCGTGCCTTCGTGTGTGCATTTCATTCCAAACTAGTAAACTCTTACACACACGTGTAAATGTATGTAGGAGAGTATTAGACTGTAAGGTTGAGTGTATATGCGCGCGCGCACACACACACACATGCATACTGAGAACATATTAGTACCTTATGCACTTTTGGTGTAAGCTGGTGCATAACATCTGCTTTCACACGACGAAGAACGAAGGGTGTTAATATGTGCTTAATATGACTAATGAGGTCCATATTATCTTGGGTTACCACCTTTCTGCCGTTCCTATGCTCAAGAATAGTGTCAAATGAGCAATCCTTGAAAATATTAGGCATTGTAAACTCCAATAGAGACCACAGCTCCTGTAAAACACAACAACTATCAGTAGTGAGTAATAAATAATGAAATTAATATACAAATACTATAAGGACGACATAATCAGTGTCAGTGTTCCTTACAATAATATTTAGACATATTTACATACTTATACATGCATAATAAACATGCAATAAAACTTCTTTCACACACACACCTGGAGATCGTTTTGGAGAGGTGTACCAGTGATCATTAAGCGATGTTTTGCGCGTTGAGCAATTGACTTCAAGTGCTTGCTTCTGTAGCTTGTGCGGTCCTTAAGCAAGTGTGCCTCGTCCATAACCACGCAACTCCAGTTCCATTTCCTCAGCATGCTCCTGTCATCTTTGGACGCTAAACTGTCAACAAAAAAATAGAATTAAAAAATTAAAGTTAGATATGGAATGAATGTATATATGTATGAACGTATATATGCACGATATTATACAGCATATGAAATACAGTATATAACATTCAGCGCATGTAACTGAACACCACACACACACACACACCTTTTCCTCTCAAACAACGAATAACCAGTGAGGAAGACATGGAACGGCGCTGGATTACCAGATCTGGCAAGGGCATGAAGTTCATCTTTCCTTATATTTCGCTCACTTCCATGAAATGGTATAACTGTGAACTCTGGGCACCTGGTACAAAATTTGAGCTCTCTCTCTCTCTCTCTACACACACACACACACACATGCGTACACGTACACAAATAAATAAAGAATTACCATTTTGAAGCTCCCTTTCCCAATTCTCCAGAACTGATGCTGGAGTCACTATTAAGTGCGGACCCGAGTCTCCGTCCAAATGGTTTATAAGTGCCAGAAAAGTGATCGCCTGTCGTAATAGTACATATATGATGTTATATATCATTTATTGGTCGTATATGCGGCTCTTCGTGCATATATCCCCCCTTCCCCCTCTCTCTATGTACGTATGTGGATTTTAAGTCTTATACACACGCGCGCACACACGTATGCATGATGATATTAGGGATACCTGAATAGTCTTGCCAAGGCCCATCTCATCAGCCAAGATAGCTGCAAATGCAACAAGCATCAGAACCGAATATACATACATAATGCATGCAACTAAGCGTATAAGCGGCATATGCCTCTTTGGCATTACGAAATCATAAAACACAAGTGCATCCATTATACATACATATATAAATAAACCCACCTCCTCCGAGCCGTTTCCGATATAACAAGAGAAGAAAATTTACACCTACAAGTTGATAGGGGGTCAACATTTGATCCCTAGCACCTGCCATTTGGCATGCAGCTTGTACTTCAGCCTGCAAAATAAATGCATGTGGGTTGTGTTTCTGTATAGAGAGAGAGAGTGCATAACTAACCTGTGTGACGATTTTATCACCTCCATCATGAATCTCTTTGCGAAGAAAATCCGCAATTTTTTCACATCTCTCCAGAGTGTCCTTAATCACGTCTTTAGGGTCCCCGCTACTGCGGACCCGATAAACGTCATCATGGAGATCAATGAACCCTGACAAATAATTAACCTCACTTAATAAGTAATAATTAGGTGTCGCTTTTTATTAAGACTTTAACTATGATGGACATACATTAAGTATATACACATTACTATATAAACATCTATATAAATACAAATATAAGCATTGAAAAATGCGCTTGCGCACATATGTAAATATAAATATATCATATATGTGTTGTACCATTGTTATCGAAATCATCATCTTCCTCTATCATAGTCCTTCGAGGCTTCTTAGTTTCGGTATTCTCAAAGCCTTCGTCCTCACTACTGTCAGCAATTACCATCCTTTGCTGCCTTCTACGGCCTCTATCTGATCTTTTAAGGCCTGTACCCGATGGCATCTTTGACTTCTGGGGGCTACAGAGAATTACACACATGTTACCACAGCATATATAACTATATAAAAACGTGTATATATGTACCTGTTCGGAATTTTCTTAGTTTCTTCACCATCATCGTCAACAATAATATAGTTATTGTGAAGAGACCTTGTATGAAGCATTTCCGCCTCCTAAGGGCAGCCCATTCAGATACTTTACGCTCTCTCTCTCTCTCTCTATCACACACACACACACATACACACACACTTATGGTTTCATATACAGCCTAGCGGTATATGTATATACAGATTCTAAGATACTATCGAAAATTTAGATAGATATGCATCTATAACATTAGACAAACATGTATATAGAATATATTATACCTTCCTGGGTTCAGAGATAGACTAGTGTGTTCACCCACACACAGACACAAGTACCCTCTAATAGTTCCTTGATAGTTTACTTGATGTAGAAACACAATATAAGTGTATATACCTTCTTGAGTTTCCCCTATTACATGAACATCATCAGCACCATCTTGATCATCGAAAGAACCCCATTTGAATGGTGGTTTCGTCGGTGTATCGATCCGCCTCCAGGGTTTCGAAGTGTTCCCATTGAACCTAAATGATTCCAGCAAAAGTTATATGTATGACTGTGCGTTTGGGAGCGTGCGTGGGTGTGAAAACACTATATTTGAAAGGATTTCGTGTTGTTTCCATTGTACTTGAATGATTCATGTAAAATGTGTATATGTGTATGCAGGTTTCTGTTATATATATTTATTATGTCTGTCGTACACAAACACCTATATATTTGAGATATACAAGACGCTACATGAGGGTTTTTTTTGCTCTTTTCCGTTATATATGTGATTGGATGTGGGCGTTTTAAATAAATTTACCTCAAAAATTTGTACACATATATGTACGTGGTATATGCGTATATATGTATAGAACACTGCTACATTTACCGTTATATATACATACTGTGTGTGTGTGTGTGTGGAATATATGTATATAAAAACATTACATTTACCTGAAAGACTCGAAATTAGGAGGTTTTTTGCTCTGTAATTTCCCTTCGATGTGGAGTTCCCGTACTCTGTGCATATATGCGCCGATCATAGACTGATCACTGAGATCTTCCTCCCGCACTTTGATCATCGCTATTTTCTTCAAGAATTCACACAAAATAAAGAAATCACAAAAAGCGCTGTGTATGCAAGCGTCTAGTTCCCCTGCGTGCGCGTTTGGAGCTCCAAGAGCACTAAAACCCTCGCCTTTCCGCCCTAAAATTCTGTCCTTCGAATTGAACCTAATGCCGCCTACGTGGCACATTTTCCCGCTCCTTAGGGTTCTTCCGTAGGCCGTCAGTTTCACGATTCTTTTTTTACCATATTGCAATAATTTATATAATAATTGATATATTTAATAATATTCAGACTATAAATATATTTTATTTATTCATAATTTCTACATAAATAGTACACGTGTCCGTACAGTACATACGGACATTCTAAAGGCTGGACAAGAGAATGTACGGAGCTGGTTTACCCGGTTCGAGCTCCATAACCTTTTCTGCGGCCCGTTTTGCCCTTATCTCATCTCCCTGCAGCTTACAAGCCCCTAACAGTGACATCCACAAAACAGATGACTCACGTATATTCTCGGGCATATTCTTTATAAGTTCTTCAGCATGGGACAGCTTCCCAGACCTCGCAAGCATATCCACGGCACATGCATAGTGCTCCGGACTTCTCGCTACCCTGTATTCCCTCTCCATACAAGTGAAGCAGTTCTTACCTTCCTCAACCAAACCTGCAGTAAACACATGGCGTGTGTGTGTGTGCGCGTGTGCGTGTGCTTGTGTGTTTGTGTGTGTGTGTGTGAGAGAGAGAACCACCTGCAGTAAACACATGCTATGCGTGTTGTGTGTGTGTGAGAGAGAGAGAGAGAGAGAGCCACCTGCAGTAAACACGTGCTCTGTGTGTGTGGTGCGAGAGAGAGAGAGAGAGAGAGCCATCTGCAGTAAACACATGTTCTGTGTGTGCACACGCACACAGCATGTGTTTAACTGCAGGTTTGATTGAGGTTCTCTCTCTCTCCACACACACACACACATGTGTGTGTGTGTAGAGAGAGAGAGAGAACACCTGCAGTAACCACATGCTCCGTGTGTGTGGTGAGTGAGGATGAGAGAGAGAGAGAGAGAGAGAGAGAGGAGAGGGAGAGGGAGAGAGTTACCAATGTGACTGCACGCAGAGAGTACGCTGACAACAGTGATACTGTCTGGTTTGAAACTGTCTTGCTGCATTCTCCAAAAGTACTTGAGGGCATCTCTCCCTCTACCATGCTGTGCATGGGATGTAACTATAGCGTTCCACGTGGCAAGATCTCGTCTATCCATGGACTCGAACACCCTGCTTGCATCCACCAATCTCCCAGACCTCCCGTACCTGTAGCGTGCGCGTGTGTGTAAAATATTATGTACACACACAAGTGAACTTACATGTTTACAAGGGCGTTACCCACAGTGACGTCATAGTTGAGAAACCCTCGTTGAACAACTTCTTCCTCGATATGTTTAACTTCTTTTAATCCTAAACACGCGTTTAATACAGTCACTAAACTGATAGCATCCGCTGAAACACCCTCATGTCGCATACTTCTGAAGAGATTTAGTGCCTCTGAGTACCGTCCTTGCTCCACATTACCAGCAATCACTGTGTTCCTGCATGTAATCTTATAAACACGCACACGCACACGCACAGACGTACCATGAGACTATGTCTTTGTAATACATGCTACTGAATACTCTTGTGACTTCATCAATACTACCTGTGAAGGCTGTCAACAAGGCTGTCTTAACCACGTTGTCCGAGTCCAACCCACTTTCAATCACCATTCCCTCAATACTAAAAGACACGCAGGATATTCAGTCCACACACGCACGCACGCACCACACACACACACACCTCTTGACGTGTGCAAGGCGTGGACATCCATTGAGAGCACTGACAAACGTAATCTTGTCCGGTTTCACACCTTCAAGCTGCATTTCGAAGAAGAGCTCAAGGCTTTCGACACACCTGTCACTCTGTACATGAGCAGCAATGATGGTGTTCCACGAGACAGTATTCCGGTTCCACAGACACCGGAATATCCTGTCGCTTCCCGGAGACAGCCACATTTGGCATACATATCCACAAGTGCATTCCCAACCGCAGAACGCGTTACCAACCCTGCCTCCTCTGCATGACCGTGAACAAGACGTCCCTCCGCAAGATCTTCACCAAAGGAACACGCATTCAACACCCCAACGATCGTGAGCTCGTTCGGAAACATCCCTTCCTGCCTCATCTCCCGCGAGCACCTCAACGCCTCGTCACTGTACCCCTGCTGGACATACCCGTTTATAAGCGACGTCCAAACCACCACGTCGGTCCTCCACGGTGTGGAACACAAGCTTAGCATCCTCAACCCGGTAACATCTGCAGTGGACACTCACCAGTGCCGACGCTAAGTAAGCTATTGATCCCGCTCTCGTCAAGGATCCTGATAACAAACTCTGCATCACGTGAACTTCCCACCCCATCGAGAGCGGCAATGTGAGTAAACTTGTCTGGAGGACCCCGTCCTGCTGCATCCTCCTGAAGTAGAACATTGCCTTCTGTGTCCTCCCCATGGATGCGTGCCCTGAAATAACTGTGTTCCACAAATACTGTCCCACTCGGTCATAGATTCGAAATCTCACAGGACTTGTCGATTCTTCTGCATCCAATGTACATTGTCATCAGGCAGTTCCCGACTACAACATCCGACTCGTAACCGTGCTCTACCACGCATCTGTGCAGCATCTCGCCGGTGCCGAGCTCTGAGCACGCTCCCAAAACTGTTATAAGCGTTACTTTGTCCGCGACCAAACCATCCAGCTGCATCTGTCTAAACAGATGGAAGGCCTCCTCGGGGTATCCATTCTCGACGTACATAGATACCATCTTCGTACACGACTCCAAGTCGTTAACAACCAGTCTGGAGAAAACATTGTAAAACTCCTCTAAGCTGTGCCTCCTGTAGAGGTTGAGCAGCGCACAAGACACCGCCTGGTCGTGTTCGAGTCCGGCTTCCACCACGAGACGGTGGAGGTGCCGTCTGCTACTCATAACAATGTACCCCGAACAACAACACGATATCACGGTCACGAAAGTGATCCTGTCGGGCTGGCATCCGTCCTGAAGCATCTCCTGGAGGCACCGAGTACCTCGTCCGGTGTTCCATGGGCCGCAATAACCGCGTCCAGCAAGCGGTGTTCGGGTGAGGGATCCTACTGAAAGCCATCCAAGCCTCCTGGGTCATCCCGCACTTGCCGTACATGTTGACTAAGGAGCAGCTGACAACGACATCCGAGTCAAAACCACGCTCAACTACCAGTTCGTGCACAAGCTTACCGTGCCGCAGCGATCCGGTGATCGCACACGCAGTAAACACCGCTGCATATGTAATCTCGTTTGCCTCTTCTCCATACTGATTCATCTTGTGGAAAACCTCGATGCCCTCGTGGTAATACTCGTTCTGTACGTACGTGACTATCATGGAGCTCCACGAAACCACGTCGCAAACCGAGAGCGTGTTGAAGACCTCTCTAGCCTCCTCCACGCTCCCGCATCTCCCATACATGTTCAACAGGGACGTACCCACGACCGGGTTTGAGTCCAGGCCAGCCTGAGAGACGTACCCGTGCAGCATCTTACCGTGGTACACATCCTCACAGGCACCAAGTACCGTGGTAAAAGTTATCCTGTCGGGAGCAGTACCGTCCAGCAGCATTCTATTGAACAGTGAGATGCGGTGCCCGAACGCGGCATACGCAGAAATGAGGGAGTTCCACGAGACCACGGTGGGACTGTGCATGCTCTCGAACACGGACAGCGCCTCCTCGGTGCTCCTACACTTCCCGAACATATTTATCAATGCATTCTGTACAAGTTCGTCGGTTTTATACTCGCTCTGTTCCGTACAGGCGTGTATATATCTTCCCTCTTCCAGGGCACACTGTCGTACGCACAAGCCGAGCAGGGACAGGAATGTGTTCCTGTCCGGCGTCATACCTTGTTTCTGCATTTTCTTCAGCCAGTGTATTGCCCTGTCGAGATCTCCATTCTGTGCATATGCTGCCACAATCTTGTTCAGGGACATTGCCCCTCTTCCTTGAAGCTTGGAGAGCACTTCCTGCATTGCGTGCGCGTGCGTGTGCGTGTGTGCATGTGTGTGAGTACATGGGGAATTCCCAATTAAGAGTGAAACCCTAAAACAGGGGAATTCTCAAAAAATGGTGGAACCCTAAAACAGGGGTTTGTTAAGGGCAAATTAAGGGTGAGAGTGCCCTAAGGGTTTGATCTAGGAGAGATCATGGATAAGGAGAATGATCCTTATAGGATGATGCGCAAGGGCGACAAGCTGTAAGCTCTCTCTCTCTCCCCTTGCATTTGGAGGTGACCTTAATGCATTTTTCTTTGCATTTTTACCTTATTCATATTATATATATTGCATATATTTCTATATATTCATATTATATATGTAGGCTCAGACAGGTAGATGTGGATATATATATATGCGAACTTAATATGTGTGTTAAATATGGATTGCTATATAAACAGGTATATATGTAATATAACCTATATATTGTACGTATGTATCTATACATTGTAAATGCACACAGGTATTCACGCACATATCTTTACAAACATATACATGTGTTTTAACTATATGTATGCTTTATATATATGGACAACATAAGAAATGCATTTTCTATATTATATATAATATATATATATATATATATATATATTATATATATATATATATATATACATATATGTTGATGTATATTGTTATATTTTGTTTATAGGACGAAGCTGAGCTTCACAAGATGGAGCGCAGACTGGGCGAAGGCTGTGCCTTACTATGAACGTGCAGGTCTCATATATACACATCCATTCCAATATGTGTGTTATGTGTACTAGAAATGCAATTTCCTATTTAATTACTTCCTTTATGTAGCCAATCTATTCAAGATTGCGAAAAAATCAGAGAACGCAAAGGAAGCACACGAGAGGGCAGCAATGGGACATGAGAGACTTCAATCGTATCCTGGAAGCAAATATATAAATACATACACAACACTTACCCACACACGCATATACAATTAGATATGTTTTGTTTTTCCTTAAGCTATTGTTGTGAAGACCTTGGCAGGCAGGAAAACATATGGAAAGTGCTGGAGCACTTGCAAAAGAACTTCAGCTGTGGAACGAGGTAGCAGATTTTTATAGGAGAGCTAATGAACTGTATATAGAGTGTGGTAAACCTCAGCCAGCTGCAGAGGCCCTTACAAGGGGCGGAAGGTAAATATATGCATGTCTATATGGATGCATATATTATGTAATGATGTAGTATGAATGTGTATTATGCATATGTGTGTTTTTATATATGTGAATAGGTTCATGTATGTGTGTCTATACCGTGTACAGAGCTCTGGAGGAAGGTCTACCTGATGAAGCTGTGAAGATGTACCTTGAGGCTGTGGGTATATATGAAGAAGAACAAAGGGAATCGATGGCTTTTGACACATACCGTGCCGCTACCAACTTGTACATAAAGCTTCAAAGGTAAACAGGTTTTCGAACTTACGTAACTAGTATTAAAATATAAACATATTTATATATGAATGACAGATAATAGATTCTCCACACTAAACCAGAGTGAAACAGGTATACAGACGCAGCTACCATGCTATTAAGATGGGGTCAATCCGCGGATAGATGTAAAGCTACTTCTACACAATGCAAGGTCTCTCTCTCTCTCTCTACTTATACATCAGGGTCCATGTATATTTGCTGTGCATGTTGCAATATATGTGTGTGATTGTGTATGAGTACTAACCACGCACGTATAGGCATGCTTGGGGGCGATCATTGTGTATTTATACGCGCAAGACTTTAAGCAGGCCGAGCAATGCCAAAACGATCTCTCCATGTAAGGTTTCATATATTTATTGCAAACGTATGAGTTACTCAACACATATATTAGTCTGTCTGTGTGTATGTGTGTTTTTGTGTTTATATATGGCCTGTTTATTTACTTGTGTATTCAGGATAGATGCATACTTCCAAAGTGAACAGGGGAGGTTTGCAGAACAGCTGTTAAACGCATACAGGGAAGGAAATGCTGAGGAAGTAAAGCATGTGATTAAGTCTAATAGCGTTGCAAATCATCTGGACCATATGGTGCGTGTGTGTGTAGCTAGATAAGTATCAATTTGCTGTGAAGCAACTGTACGTATATATAAGTTAGAATATATACAAATATATGGTTATATATTGTACTTATTTTATATCTTGTGCAGATTATCAGGCTTGCTAGACAGCTCCCAATGGGTGATATATCGCATTTAGCAGAATCAAGTGGCACAGGAGAACCTGCTGGAGATGGCCTTGAAGAAGACGATTTAACATGATTACTATGTGTAAGTATATGAAATATATTATTAATCATTATTACTTAGTATATAATACATGTATATATACACACACATATACATATTCATACATGTGTGTGAGATGTGCTGCCTCTCATTCACGACACACACATAGGCACGCAACACACACGCAGACACACACAGTACTGATGTATACATGCAGGCATTATAACTTAAATGACACACCATCAGTTAACTGAGAGAGAGAATTAATAAACACACACACACACACACACTCATGCTGCATATATACAACTTTATGAAATCTTATATAAGGGAAAATTATCTAGTTTTATATAATTATCAGATTATACACAATGCTATATATTTTAGAACAAACAATATATTTATCATTTGTGTTAAATATTATAGGTTTAAACTGTGTAGATTAGTAATAAATTTGACTCAGTGCCAATTTGATAATTGTATAAAGCTAGAGAACTAGTTTGATAATTATATAAAATTAGAGGGTCAGTTGATAATGTTTTTATATAATTAAAATTATAATTAAGAAATTAATATGAAGCCGAAGTATATTCTATTTTGATTTTATGTGTATACTTATTAAATTATTAAAGTTAAGGATGTAGGCAAATTTGCTTAAAGCATTACTTAAACGAAAAGTTAAACGGGAATATGCGGATAAATAAAATAATTAAAGTCTAGGGTTTATAGATACCAAAAAATCATGGATTCACTGTTGGCAACACAGGAAATGCGACACCCACTGTAAGTACACATCACACATATACATTTATATATGCACAGATGTGCACACAATATATCTTTTACAGGAGAACTATGAACAATCTAGCGATTTCAAGGCAGATAGTGAATCAATTAAGCGGAATTGAAGAGCAGGTTATGAAGAAGATCGATGATTCTCAAATGGGGAGCGATGAAATTGATACGAATCATGGAGATCATGTGGGCACCGAAGAACATGGTGAATATGAAGGAAAACGGGATGATCTTCATGTGGGCAGTGAAGAAAATGGTGTATATGAAGGAAAACAGGATGATCTTCATGTGGGCAGTGAAGAAAATGGTGTATATGAAGGAAAACAGGATGATCTTCACGTGGGCAGTGAAGAAAATGGTGTAGATAGTAAACATGAGGATCATGGTGATCGAAAACAGGAAATCGGCGAAGAAAAACAGGGGGATGTTCCTGTGGGTAGTGAGGAATATGCGAGGATCGATGAAGAACAGGCTGCTACTCAAGAAATTGTGGATTTCTGAAAAAACTAACTGAGATGGAGACGTGAAGGTGTGTATTCCTCTGTGTGTGTGTGTGTGCATATAGATATGAGAGAGAGACTGGCTAAGTTGTGTTCAACAGGCTTACGAGGAGCCAGTAAATCGCACTGTAAACGGTGTTCAGGTGTGTGTGTGGGTGGTGGGTGTGTGTGTGTGTGTGATGTGCTAAACAGGGAGATGAGGAGAAGCCAATAGAACTACCTGTAAAGCTTCTACTGAGGAGTCATCGGAGAGAAATCTCAAGGTAGAATATTATAATACGGGAAAGTATATGTATATTTCACGTTCTTATAAGATAGAAAGAGCTGACAGGATATATATAGAGAGAGAAGACAGACAGACAGAGAGCACAGTTTTATACATACATATACATGCATATCACACACACACACACATTTTATATAGTATGTATATATGGAGTATAGTAAAATACACACCCACACACATAGACGTATGTCATGGACATATGTATGTATGCAGAGACATCCGGGACGTGTTCAGCGGTGAAAACAAGGCAAAGAATCTCTTAAGGATGGTTTACCTCATGCAAGGAGCAATGCCAGAGAATTGATGGACGTCATGGGCAAATGGACTCGCTCTTGGCGTGGTTCTTACGTGCTCCATTGTTGTGGCTGCCAGAAATACGACAAAGGTAATATACATATACGTGTATAGAAGCTCTCTCTCCTCTACCCTCCCCCCTCCCCCCCCCCCCTCTTCTCTTATATGTGGGTACACACACACACACATATGTTACGTATTATATGTAACTCGATTTTGCAGCAAATAAATAAGTGGAGGTATGTATTATTATTGGTTGGACTCTACAAGTTTAATAAATAAAAAGTTAATGTGTGTGCCGTGTGTGTTTATTGTTTTATAATTTCAATTCGTATAAGATAATATATTTGTTTTATAACTATCAAAATAATATTCTGCATTGGCTCAAACTTACAATGTTAGTTAGTTAATCATGCAGTCTTAATAGTGTATACCTTGTCTATTACGACGGCGGCTACGTGTCATTTTGCAGAATATACTTAAAAAGCATTTATAGAATATATATCTTGATTCTAGTTAATAATGTTTTGAAAATGTATATGCTGTCTAGTTGATTACGTAATGCTGGTTTAATAAGACGTGAGAATGATCCGACGGCTGGTAAATATTTGGGATCGACGGCTGGCAAATATTTTTCAAATATCCTTAAGATCCGATGGCTGTTAGTGGTTGGATTTGAACCATATGTAAGAGTCGCATGCACTAATTAATTTAAATATCTTATCCTAATTACTTTAAATAAGCAAGCGTCTTATTCTTGGTTAGGGTAAGATCTAGGCGGAGTGTTGCGGAGGCAGGATTTCTGAGCAAACATAATTAAATTCGTCAAGAACAGTGTAAATCTGTGTTCCTGAAGAAGATCTTTCATAGGCGCCGTTCAATCCTTCGTTATACGGCGCACAGGGAGTCAGGTGCAGATCTCATAATTTTTTAAGGGTTTCTAAGGAGAATTATATCAGAAACAGCTCGATTCGTCTTCCCGAAGAAGATCCTTCACGCGGGAGCTATTTGAAGTCGAATTCGAGGTCTTTAGGGCTAGGGTTCTTTGAGCTTTGGCCGGGCTCCCGTGTTTTTTTTCCTTATTAGAGGTTCTTAAATCGCCAGATGTTGCTGATTTCAGGATACCTAAAGCTTCCATTATCTTTCCGGAAGCCTGCGCATCCCCTTTTTGTAGTCGCGGTGTTTTTTTTCTTCTTCTAGAGAGCTCCTCCTGTAGGAATTTCTCTGTGTATGTGTTATTCGATGGAAATTGACAACATGGGTCAATCGGAGGATATTGAGCCGGATGATGATTCTGAGTTCGTGGAGGTCGATCCGACTGGGCGCTATGGTCGGGTAAGTATAAATATATTTTGCTCTTGTTCTTGTTTTCAATTTTCCTACGTTTTTCAGTACAATGAAGAATTGGGAAAGGGGGCACACAAGAAAGTGTATGTTGAATTAATGTTATTCTGCTCAGTTTTTGGTTTCTGACAACCATGTTACAGGTACAAGGCCTTTGATAAAGTTGAGGGGATCGAAGTTGCGTGGAATAAGTTACGTGTTCAAGACCTTCGGGAGGGAAGCGTGGAGAGGCTATACTCTGAAGTAAATCTGCTGAGGAACTTGAAGCACAAGAATATTATGAAGTTCTACAACTCATGGATCGATCCAGAGACAAAGGATGTCAACTTCATTACGGAATTGTTCACGTCCGGAACACTGAGACAGTAAGTGCTCTTTAACCCAGTAGTTCTTTCACATAGCTGCTTTAGATATGTATATGTACGTTTTCATGAGGTTTAGGATGTATGTAGACGTATGTGTGGTTTGCTTTTGCCTTAGGTACCGTGAAAAGCACAAAAATGTTGATGTGAAAGCAATTAAGAATTGGGCTAGGCAAATCTTACGTGGTCTGGAATACCTCCACAGTCACGATCCTCCGATCATTCACCGGGACTTAAAATGTAATATTTTTATTAATGGGAATCAAGGGAGTAAAAATTGGGGACTTCGGCTTAGCTGCATTATGGAACGGGCTATTCGACCCCGCAGTGTGCTTGGTAATGTGTAGATAGGGTTATCATGTATTTGATTAGTTTTGTTTTGGTTTGCTTATGTGGGACTATTTTTCAGGTACTCCAGAGTTTATGGCGCCAGAATTGTATGAAGAGAATTACAACGAACTCGTTGATATTTACGCATTTGGTATGTGCTTATTGGAGCTTGTCGTCTTCGAGTATCCGTACAGTGAGTGTAACAACGCGGTTCAAGTATACAAGAAGGTTTTAGCAGTAAGTTTCATAAGAGTTTATTATACATGTTATTGGGAGACCGTCATGTGCATGTAATAATTATATGCGTTTCTTTTGCTAGGGGATTAAACCAGAGGATTATGCAAGTTTAAGAATCTGGAGCTCCGAAGGTTTGTGGAGAAGTGCTTGGTGTCGGCTTCTGAGAGATTGCCTGCCAGTGAGCTCCTTAAGGATCCATTTCTTCAGGAAGATCCAGGTTTTTAACAATTCACATATAGTTCTGATATGACTGATTATTTTGCAGTGGGTGATGCAGCAACTTATGTAGACGGAGGATTAACCCTGGGATCTTCAGCATATAAAAATGGAGAGCTATTAACGAGGGGCAGCAATTAGTAGAGCCTAGGGAAAATTCGACGTCACACGATAATGACGATAACTTACAGGACGATAATAAAAGTAAAGACTTCAAGCTTAAGGGGAAACTGGGAGAAGACAAGATTTCCCTCAAGCTGCGCATAAACGACAATGGTAACGTATCACAGAGAGAGAGAGATAATTATTGAACTCAGTTGATTCTGATATGTCATGTAGTAATATGTCTGGACTGCTATGAGCGTGTCATATGCTTTAGTTTTATATACAGAATAATGTTGTATAAACTATATACATGTATAGTTAATATATTAGTGTATGCGTGTTGTTAATATATATCTTTTAACAAAGGTTATCTCAGGACATTTCCGGTGTATTCAATTCCGTTTGATTTAGAAGCGGATACAGCAATAAGCGTGGCAAGTGAGATGGTAGGGGAGCTGGAGATATCGGACCAAGACGTAACCATGATTGCCGATATGATAGACACGAAATACGATCTCTGGTGCCGGACTGGAAGGCAGGTGCATCATTTGATGAAACAGACGACGTGGATGAACAACCCAGCGAGGAGAATCCGACGGCCGTGGTAGAGCCCGAGTCACCTAGTCCAGCAACGGTGGAGGAGCCCGAATTGCCCAGTCCGGCAACTGACGGAGAGGTACGCACACATTTTACTTATGTATCTAGCTGTATACATTATATTATAGATTTATATACATAATATGTATGCTCATGTTTTTGTATATACAGGGCTTAATGTTCGGGCGATTTGAGGAAGTATCGGCAGGGAGCTTGTCTTCGGATAGTGAACCGGAGCTATTAGATCAGAAGAAAGCGGGATATTTGATCATCTGATGGATTTGAACTTCACAGATGCCTCTTCAACTGACAACTGGTTTCAACTGATTCACACTTCAGTTGCTAGTTATAACCAGGTTAGTAGTTACGAGGCTCGTAATGGGGGATTGGAGACATGGTGGAGCCTGGTAAAGATACTGTATATGCGGAGCTCGGGAAAGCCGAGGATATGTGCTCCTCAACTGCGACTGACGTGCATATGAGTGATCTAACGTGTTACCAATCGAGCCCAAGCCAAGTCTCGACGAGTGACTGTGTAATGGCTGATGCAGAGAGCACACACAAGGAACGTGTGGAAACAGGTAACAATGGGATTCGTGGGTTGATAACGGTGTCGTAGACAGCAGCACGGTAACATGCGAGTCCTGAAAGCATACGAAGTGTTAACACTGTGGTACAGCAGGGGGTTTCAGAAGTGTTAACAGTCTACTTGGAGGTCAAAAAGCCATGTGATACAGGAGGGTGCTAAAACGGGTGGCAATGGGATTCATGGGACTCCGATAGGGACTCATGGGATTCATGGGACTCAGATGGGGACTCGTGGAATTCGTGGGGTATACCAGGTGACAATGGGGCGGCTCGGACTCCTGGGATTCGTTTGGTGAGCTCCAAAAGTGATACTACTGCAGCAGACGGGATTCGTGGGGGTATACAGGGGATTCGTGGGGATGAGAAGGTTCTGTTTAAGAATGAGATGCTGCAGAAGAAATTTGCGGAGATGGAGGCTCGAACGCTGGAAACCTATCGAGTAAAAACGGGTACTCATGCACTGGTATGGTTAAGAAGGCGGCTACCCCGATAAGCATTCTGTGAGGTTGGAAAAGGGGAAAGGGTAAGAGAAAAGGGTTTAAGGGTGTTTTGATTTTGGAGAAGTGTAAATAGAATTACCGGTGATCATTCATAAAAAGAGTGAAGGAAAACAGGTGTTATTTTTCGGCGTATTCTTTTTTCTTTTTCTTTTTGATTTTTTTTGTATTGATTTTCATTCATTTACAGAGTTCGAAAGCTCTTTTCTAGTGATGGTAAACAAATTTACCATTATATATTTTAAATATGGTTTTATTAGGAGATAATTGTTAATTTAACATACATATAAATGTATGTAACTAATAATATGAGATATTCATATATATATATATATATTATATCATATTTAACTTAGAGATCTACTCTTTTAATATTTAACTAGTTTTTATTTAAGACTTGCAATTTTGAAATTAAAATCAACTTACAAAGTTAAATTGAAATGATGGACAAACCAACGGACACAGAGTCTTTTTAATTTTTACTATATATACACACAAATATTAAATTACAAATTATCTCTAATAATAACTTAGATTCTTATAATTATAATATATAATAGCTGTTGAGTGAATTTTTAACTTTATGCGTAAGATACTGTATATACGTATATACGTATGTGTATATACACATATACATAGTGACACATGGGTGGTGATCTGGCCCATGTGTTAGTGCCACGTGTGCATATGTGCATGTGGCAGAAGGTTTTTTTGTATATAAGCAAGGTTTTTGTAGCTGAATAAGTATCACATTTTGTACATATTTATCTGTTTTTCATACGAATATTTATACATAATTGTGAAGAGCTTAATGTTAAATATAAATTATTTAAATATTATTATTGTGAATATGTTAATTTTAGATGCTTTTAAAACTACGAATTTCTGGCCCCTTTTTAGTACATGTGTAAAAAATATAAGGGAAATTAGTATTTACCCTAATTCTCAAGGGGTTTTTTTGTGTGTAATGCTCAAAATTAGTGTAATTTGTTCTGTTGGTGATGTATATTCATTTGTGTGTGGGTACATTCAGAGGATTACATACTTGTACTGCTCAGTTTAAGGAATTTACAAAGAATTTTAAAATTTTTCCTCATGTCATAGCAAGTAGGCATCCTAATCCCTCTGAAATACTGTTGGAATAAGAGGGGTTGTTTATTCATGTAATTATATATTATGCTAGAAAACTTAATTATTAATTCACTATTCTAGATAATCTGAGTTTAAAGCATATACATAATTTTTGAACATTTACATACACATTTGTGTGTGTGTATGATACATTTTATGTGCGAGAATGTGAAATATAAATTGTTTACATTATTTTACCAACCTACTGAAATATTTAATTAATATTTAATTTGAATTATTGGAAATGTTAACGAACGTCTATAAGTATCATATTGTACGACTACACACGCACACACATTTTATGCATATATACTCTACACAAAGAATGTACACATATAACCACAGTCATGTGTGTCTTTGTGTGTGTGTTACATTCATTTATGTTAAACTGTCCGTAAATTGCTTAGATGATTATGCTAAGTATCTTAATTTAGTTAAAGTATATCTTTATAATTTTTATATTAAAAATAATTAATTAAGTTTACATATATGATTACATGAATAAACTCTATATAATCACAAGTGTATATTAGTTTACATAAGAATATATAGCCATATATGTACCCTGTGTGTGTATGTGTGTGTCTACATGCCTATACACATTAAAAGCTTAAAGCAAACACATATATAATCATAATTTAATATTATTGCCTACGTTAATGAACAAGTTTTATGCTTAATTAATCATGTTAAAATGTATTAATATCGATTTAATTATATGTAAAGTATCAGATCATATTTATATAACTTTGTAACATTTTATGCATAATTTGTGGGAGTTAATTAAAAATTCACACTGTTGCATGATTTAAATTAATCAAGTACTGATTTAAATATTTTATTTTATATATCAAAAGTTATTAATGAACCAATTTTCAGATAGTTTATTTAAATTGAATTAATCTGGTTTAGTAGTTATTTATACATATTAATTAGGAGCATAATCTTAAAAGGAAATATTTTGTTTTTTTGATAAATAAATTTAAAAGTTCACTATATGGTTAATACACGCTGGACACGCACACACTTCTACTTATGTCTGTGTTTTACACACACACACACATTATATATTATATTAAGAAAAGTTAAACTAACTTACTAAGTATAAGACATACCAGGTTAGTTGTTAAGTAATATGGTACAATATGATGGTAAACCCACTCTTAGGTAAATGTCCATCTTCAAAGTATAACTAAACATAAAGAATTAATTTAATTAAGAAATACATAAGTATTGTAAAGCAAGCACATGAAACGCATTTGTATATTACATATACATATATTTGTATTTTTAAAATTAAATTATATCTTAATGTTTTATTATTTTATTATAATTTATAATTTACATTATCTTTGGTTATATATATAGAAAGAGACACACACACGTTGAGTGTATTGGCTAGTATATATTCACGTCTTAAGCCCGTGTGTACGCGTGTATGTTAGTGTCTGTTGAATTGGGAATTAATGAATCAAATAAATACTAAATAATTTAAATGAGAAATGAATTTAAGTTAAATATTATTTAATAATAATAAATAGATAAAGCATTTAAATGGAAATTAATCTGATTCAGTACGTTTTAATGAGAATTAAATGAACATGGGATATAATGAATTTAATGATAATTATTTAACACAATTAATATTAAAACTGTAAACAGTTTAATTATCATTGTCTTAAAGAGAACTTACATAATCAGTTAACTTGGTAAAAATCATTTGTCCCATGTACATAGTAACGCACATACACTCTTCTCCTGCATTATACAAAGTTAAATATTCATATGTACGCTAAACTCCCTATATATAAAACCATCACTTTATTATAGATCAAATATACATTAAACATTACATTATATATTATAAATATGCAAAATTTAAATAATTATTGAAGTATAAGACGTACCCGGTTAGTTGTTAAGTAATATGGTACAACATGATGGTAAACTCCGGTTTTACTACCGGTAACTATCGGGAAGTGTAACAACGTGGTAAAATGGCACTGTTCTCTTAGGTAAATGTCCATCTTCTTCGTCATCATCAAACTCCAACGTATAACTAAACATTTAAAGGATTAATTTAAATAATTAATCAATTTATTAATTAGTTAATTTGTATATATATATATATATATATATCTTTAAGAAAAAGGAGAGTATACTTACTCGTCGGTTTTTTTCTGAATCCACAATGCAGAAAGTAGAAGGTAGTGAGCAGTTAGTAGCAGAGTAAAACTTAATGAGTATACGTATAGATACAAACACGTATTAAACACACACACGCTGTGTGTGTGTGTGTGTGTGGAACTTACTTTTCTATGGGGTATTACTACTGTGGCTTTTATAAGCTGTGGTTCCTGGATATACAGCGAGTACTTGAGAACCTGTTGGAAAATCTAATGCTGTTGGTTCTGTTCTTTTAGGTAGCTGAATAATAGCCGAAGGAGATAATTATATTTCCTGCAGTTAAATAATTAATTTAATTTAAACTATTGATAAACTATTAGAATTAGTTCACACACACACACACACACACCTTGGCCCAGTGTTTCCTGCATTATCTTCATCATCCCCAGGTTCTTCATCTATCACCTCATACCTGCAAATATATAATTAACACACACACACACACACGTGTTTATGTATATAGACTTTTAAAATAAACAAGGAATCCCTCTCTCTCTCTCTCTCTCTCTCTCATATTATATATATATATATTAGCTCAACAGTTGAACATACACAAACAAATGTATACATGTTGAAACAGAAAGTCGGTATAAACCATAACTGATGTATACATATACTTTTTATGCAAAAGTAACGCATATATACTTGTCAACAATAAGTATGTATGTGTATATAATATATATATATTATAATTATATATATAATATATAACATATATTAGAAACAATATACTATATTATACTTATATATAATATAAACAGACTTATAAATATATGACTCACGAATCCACACATACGTATGTAACATGTGTGTGTGTGTGTGTGTGAAAACATACTTGTTTGTTTCACGATCGAACCTAGTGACTTTCACGACAATCCATTCATTTTCTGCACCTTCAGGTTTAACTCTCGCTGCGACCTTATTAAAGATAAGAAAAATGAATAAAAATAAAAAACTAATATGTTAATTACATAATTCTCTATGATATTTTACTAGTGACAAGTTAATAATTATAAATATTCTCTTTTTATAAAATAATGTATAAACCTGGTCACCAATTGATATACTTAAAGAATCTGTAGATGTACGGGATACGGTTGGGAGTTTAACCGGGATGAATCTGAATCTGCCTTAACCCTCTTCCTTTTCTGATCCCGGTATCTACATGTAGCATTCATTCATTCAAATATATATATTATATATATATATAGAGAGAGAGAGAGAGAGAGAGAGAGAGAGAGAGAGAGAGAGGAGAGAGAGAGAGAGAGAGGAGAGAGAGAGAGAGAGAGAGAGAGAGAGCTGCATGAATGTACAACACACGTACATATGCATCTGTATACACACAAATATGTAAGTGTATAACTACATATGTAATATATAGAGATAACTGATATGTACTAGTAAGTAAATCACTAATATTAAAATAAAGTCAATAACATAGTTTATATGAAAATAACGAAAACCTGTTTTACGCCGATGTGCACCAGGTTGTTGTGAAGGTAAAATGAGTGTATCTAAGCTCACAATACAAGTACTGCATATACTGCAAGACAGCGTATTACGTGAGTATCCTAAATATACACATTTTAACCAGAGAGAGAGACTTACTTATCTTCAGTCTCAGCGAGAGTCTTAACCTTTGTATACAAATCACGAAGCCTGATCCATAAACTATCTTGATATTTCTCAGCTACGTCAGGAGCTGCAAAATATAACAAATATTTAATAAGAAGATGTGTATGTGTGTGTATACATATTGTGTGTATGTATATATAAAGCTGCACGCATGTGCGTGTGTGTTTGTGTCTGTGGTTATAAAAAGAGCTAATTAAAAACTTAAACAAAACTAAAAACAAAGATTGTAAAGAATAAAGATTAAGAATGACAAAAAAAGAAAAGAACGACCCAGAACTTACGTATGTATGAATGTAAGAACGACCAAGACACACACACACCACACACACATCTGTGTACACATGTAAGTGCATTTGACACACACACACACGCATATGTGTTTTGTGATCAAATACAGCTGATTAAAGATTTAAGAAAACTACAACATAAGCTCTTTAAAGAATGACCCAAAGATTCCATATTCCATATATACGTATTTGTATATTGTACACCATTGTATATGTTCAAATATAGATAACTACTTAAAGATATCAATAAATTAAGCTTTTAAGAATGACCCAGATAACTCTCTCTCTCTCTCTCTCTCTCTCTCTCTCTTCTCTCTCCTCTCTCTCTCTCTCTCTCTTCTCCTCTCTCTCTCTTCTCTCTCTCTCTCTATATATATATATATAGTGTGTGTGGGTGGGTAAGTGGGTGCGTGTGTATTGCACACACACATTTATATAATTGTCATATACAGTTAGTAAAACTAAAACTAAGATTGAATATATATATATATATGTGTGTGTGTGTGTGTGTGTGTGTGTGTGTGTACGGTTAATCAAATACTTACAAACTAATAAATAAAGCTTTTAAAAAAATGCCCCAGAAATCTAACAATGACCCAAATATATATACATATGAATACGCATATTTGTATATGTTTTACACAAATATATGGACTTTTATATAATTAATTAGATTTATTTACTTATTTGTGCGAGCTTGGCATGAATTTTGTTGATCTTGCGAATGAGGGGTCCTGTTCCTTTCGCAATCGATCTAATTCCTTAATACCCTGTTCCACGCTTGCTGTGTCCAATGGATTCCCTGCCATACTCACGCACACATACACACACGCACGCGCGCGCACGCTCCCCCGATATACAGGCACAAATATATATGTATGCGTATGTATCTATACATGCTCTAAGTATCCTAATAGTACATTCTTGGAATCTTATTATCGGCGTTATATATCCTGCCACATGGCGCTCCGATCCGACGGTCAGGGAGTGTCGTATACACATACTATTGTTTTATATATTAATTATATATATTTAACATATATACTCTTAAAATTTCATAATTATATATTCTCAAATTTTTATAAATTATATTTTACCCTAAAAAATTATATTTACATAATATACTTATCAAAGAAGTCAAACAATATAATTTTAATTCTGCAGTTAGCATAAGATTTTAATCATTAATAAAAAATTAAAAAATAATTAAAATTCTTATTTAAGCAAATTCAGTATTAATTACTTTAATTAAATTTTAATAATATATTCTTGTTATATTTTTTATTTTGAAATGAAATAAAATAATATGAATTAAAGATATAAAGTTGATTTTAAAAAAGAACATAATAAAAAGAATGACGCATGATTACTCAAAGATATCATTTCTGTATGCGCACACACAACGCATAAACAACAAGTGTGTGTGTGTGTGTGTGTGTGTATAAAACAAATATATATATGTCATAATCTTGTAAGTAAAAACATTATATTATAATATTTAATTGTGTTGGAGTTATTACTACAAATTATAAATTAATATTAAAATTATATTTATTTTTTAAACATATTAATAAATTTCAAAGTAAAAACGTAATTTTAAAACTTCATAAATAATATATGTAATTTCCCATAACATTATATACACACAAGATCCCCAGCATATTCATGAGATATACGTTTATCAAACGAGTGTGTACGTTCCAGATTTAACATAATGCAGCTTGCAATCCGCTCCGTACATCCAGGAGATCATCCTGACCGTGCGATGATCCACCACCCAATGCACAACCAAGGCATGGTCCTTACCTACACAGGTTCTTTGGGGCAACACAGTGAAGTTATAAGGCATATACACCAGAGAATATTCCTCTTCGACTTCCTTCTTCACACCACATTTGAACCCTGTCCATTCCGCTTCCTGCTCTATCATACTCAGCCCTGTATATAACAGTTCATCTTAGTAGCTTGTATGTGTACACACTATATACTATATGCACAGGCACGCACACGTGTATGTGTATGTGTGTATGTGTGTACTGACCAACAGTTAAGATTATTTCATGTCCAACGAATCTCCCTTTGGTTCTTCGCGGGATTCTTCAAGGTTTTGTATTGCTTTCTGTTGGTCCCATACTTCCCCATTCCACGTCGGATCGGGCTTCTCCTCAGAGCTTCTTGCCTCCTCTAACATGAGAGCTGCCCCCATTTTGCCTTGTTTATCGTATCCAACAATTACAGGAGCTCTCCCATCTTTTCCTGCAATTTATACATATATAAGACACATCTCTCTCTCTCTCTCTCTCTCTCACACACACACACACACACACACACACACACACAACCTGGGAGCATAAAATGGACTTCACCGAACATGACCTCATTCGGTTAATGTCTAACTGGAGCCAGCCAAGGTCTCCATTTGGGAACTGCAGCATTCTGAAGTCGTCCTTGTTAGGATGCAGAATTCCATTTGGTAAGCTGTGTGTATGTTCTTCCATTATCCAAGGCCCATATTCCCACCCATGTAGCTCGCTCCCATCCACAGCAAACCATTGATTCCTACATAGAACTTGTTTTTTTGTATATGCATATACACACACACATATATGCTGTATGTGTGTGTGTGTTACCTGTGGAAGACCCTTGTTCTTTCGTGATTATCAGCACGCAGGGATCTAATACAGCGATTTGCCTTGACATATGAAGGGGATTCGAAGGGCTGCCAGAGAACCCAAATTCCATGCCAATTCTTCCAGTGGTTCAGATCGTTCCACACCCACATATCGTGGGGTGTGAGCTGCGTCTTCTTCACCTCCTCTGAGCCGCATCTCTTTGTATCCGGAACCATATCCACAATAATGTATTGCAGTTAACTTAAACCTTAATACATAAATGGGTATACTCTCAGACACACATACACACACACGCACGCACGCACACGCACACACACACACACACACACACACACACACACACTATATATATATATATATGACAAAGCAACGGTGGATTCAATGGATGTGTATTCTTCCACGTAAGGTTTACGTGTCTATCAAAACAAGTGAAAGTTACCCCTAGAATATTCGAGAATTAGTCACTAGAATATGCTAGTTTTGAAGGGAATTTTCCCTATAAAATATGAATTTAAAAATATTAAGTTATATATATATATATATATATATATATATATATATATATATATATTATAATATATATATATATATATATAATATATATTTCATTAACTACTCCATTTTATATTTTCAAGTTTTATTATTAGGATTTTACTCTGAACTTTAAAAATAGGATTACATCAAATTTTCAGTAAATTATAAAAATATTTAATAGTTGATTGACATGTACAGATATATGTAAAATATAAATATAAAAACTATATATTTATAAAAAAAATTAAAAGTTTTTGATTTAAGATTGGTTGTTATTAGTTTCTTATTAAGTAGAATTTATTAGCTTTTTATATATTGAAAACTAGGATAACATTAAGGAGGACAAGACATTAACATACCTACCATCACCTACCTTAAATATATGTCCATATTAGTTCCACAAAGTAATAATAATGTTACTTTTGCTAAATTAAATCTTCTTACCAACATAATTGACTTAACAGAAAGGTACAAGTAACATCTGCTAGACAAGATGAATTCATGAAATGGTTAATAAAGTTGAATCCACTTATCAAAAATTCTAAGTATTATCCTAAAATGGAATTCATTAGTGCATATGTTATAGATTAAATATGTTTGTCACAACCTTGTTAAGGGTGATTGAAAAATGAAAGAATACAAATAAAATAGAAAAAAGAAATGTATTAAATAGAGAATTAAAGAAATAAATATGAAATTTGACAGAAAAACCAAATGAAATGAAAACTTAAACAATTGATAAGGAAAATGATAACTTAAGAAAACTTAATAGGAGGCTTTTTATATAATGACACATTGGCAATCAAATTGGCTCCAACAATGAATTTATTAGCTTTTTATATATTGAAAACTAGTTGAAATTGAAAGTGTAATTGATAATGACACTTGCGGTGGAATTGATAATGATTTTAGGTCGTGGGTTTGAATATCCCAATGCACCTACCTAATGAAATTATGACATCACCCCCCTTTGCCAAGACAAGCACCATGCATTTGAGGACTTGGCTTACTAGGATATTGATGATGAAAGGCAACTACAAAATCTGAAATGTTACAAACTTTGTTGATAGATTCCCAACTACTTGGTGGATAACAAAACCAACACAAGATAATATAGGTGTCTATTTTTGAAGTTTGGAGTCAAGGATGGCAGTAACTTCAAATTTAGGTTCATCGGCAACTCGTCCCATCTTAGTTGGAGGATGTATGGTTCAAATAGAGAATCGTGGAAAATAAGATGGAGTTGCACAATTGGTGATAACTTGAGTTGGTAAGTTACTAAATGTTCACTTAAGAATCAAAACCTAATTGTTGGTAGTCCAATTATCACAAGGTAGCGTGGAAGACCAATGACACCGAAGAAGCAAAACCTTGTCACCTTGTTAAAACTATGGTCTTGGTTATCGAAAGATTGATATGTTGTGTGGGTAAGCTTCTCAAGCACAAGCAAGGTGGTGATGAATATCCTTGTGAACTAACTAGAGTCATTTAACCCATCATCAGTGATAATAGGACCAACGTGGATGAATACCTTAAGTGTCATGTTATGAGAAATAAAAACCACAGCTTTAAGGTTTGAATTGTTCTTTCCATTTGAAGATGGTGTGCGGTTGAAAACTTTCCTTGATGTTAAGCAACTTGAGAAAAACATGCTAGAACTGGAATATAAATTGTGGTCTCGATCACTAATGACATTTAGTAACCCATGGAGATGGAAAATCTCCTATAAACTAGATTTACTACATCTACACCTATGAAGGACTTATAACATGGTTAAAAGTGTGTCATCTTTGAGAATATGTCCACAATGATAAAAACTGTATCAAAATTGTGATAAATATTGAAATTTGTGAGAAAAACCATAGAGATGGATTTCCATGATTGCTTAACAATTGAAAGAGGCTAAAGAAGACTAGTTGGGTAATGTTGAGGCTTTGTTTATTAACATGTGTCACAAGATCGAACAAATTCTTAACGTACCTTCACATGTGGTAATTAGAAAAGTCAATTGTACCAGCTCCATTGTCTTTCAAATTCTAAAGTGTCCAGTCGTATGAGAGTCATGACAAACCTGGACAACTCGAAGGCGAGGTTCTCATTCTAGTACATAGAGTTGGAATGATGATACAAGAGGTCATCGCACAAGTGTTACTCCACATAGCATGTGTGGTGATCACATCCCACACAAAGTCTTCTAATGACTAGGCCACCTCAATTTGATTGGTCAGCTCATCGAGTGGAGTTGGAAACGGCAATAATGCCATAGCTTAAGCAATTATAATAAGAAGGACTTGCTTTAATTGTTGAAGATTGGGTCATTAGGAACATGTGCACATGAGAGTGCATACCTTATTGTGGAGACGGCCCGACCAATGCATAATTGTGAAAATGAAACGTGGAAGTGATAAAGCCCATTGTGCTGTGATGATTCAGAAAAACGCATGTTTGCCAGTATTGAAGATCATTGTACACACAATCACGACATGCGAATGAACCCTCCAGATAATGACGTCACTAAAAAAAATCCATGATTGACAATAACTCCATGTCGAAGATGTCATAGTTAATCTCTGTTAGTGTGAATTTCCATGAGTAGAATGCAACTGGATGTAACACGTTGTCAAAGCCTCCTACAATAAAACATCACTATCGTATAATTTGAAGCATTAACTTTCACGAAGTATGGTAATATAGATTTGAATGAACCAAGATTAAGCAGAGATGAACACTGATTTCAAGAATTGAAATGCATTTAACTTCAACATACCACTAAAATAATATGTTTTTAACAATTAATTTGGTCAGTGGCAATGTAATCTTCATGAAATCCTTGATGAAGCATTGATAGAAGTTAACAATCCAAAAAACACTACATTTCGTATACACACTTGGGTTGCTCCCAACCAAGAATAGTTTAAATCTTTGGGATTCATTTGAACATTTTGTAGAGATGAAGTAACCCATAAACTCTACCTCTGATTGGTTAAAGAGCACTTCTTTAGCTTAGTAACAACCCATGCTTTCGGAGTCTTTGCAACACCTATAGTATCTGCTAATCATGTTTTTCAAAGAATATCAATATGTCATTAAGATAAATAATAACAAATAAATCAAGAAGTCATTAAAGATGTCATTTACCATGTGTTGAAAAATAATTGGAGCATTCATGAGACCAAAATGCATAACAATATACTCAAAATGTCCATAGTGAGTATGAAAAGCGATCTTCCACTCATCTCTTTCACATATCTTGATAAGGTTGTATGCTCTATGTAAGCCGATTTTGGTAAAGAAGCGTGCTTCAAAAGTAACTCTAGCATCTCTGGGATTAATGGCAAAGGGTGCCAATTCTAACTAATGAACATTATAATTAAAATGGGAATGATACATGAAAATGGAATATAAAAAAAAAACTTTGATTAATATTTACATATTAATTATTAATATTTTAAACATACATTTTAAAAATATTTTTTCTTTAAACATATATTATTCTAAAAATTATTTTTTATATTAAAAATACTAATTAAATAATTAAAATTGTTAATTATTAAGAAAATGGGACTATACACATTCCCATTTTAGTTACAACTATAATACTATGATTCTGTGATAGTCACAATATGTAAAGACTTTTGTCTTTCTTGGAGACAAAGAAAATTGGGGTACCGCTAGTGAACGCGAGTGGTAAATAAAATCAATAGAACATATGCCTGTAGTGTCTCCAATTATGTAAATGAAAGGCCATAGATTGGTCCATTTGGAGGTTGTATTAGATTAATGGGGTAATTGTATGGGTGGTGATGATAGTTTTGTTACCTTCTTCTAGTCAAACACATTTGCAAAGACTTGGTACTTGTTGGGAAGCACCATTGGAACCTTCTCTATAGACATGTTGAATGGATGAAGAGTGACAACAAACGCAAAGTGGGATCATGTCGACTAGCATCACAAAACTACGTATGAAATGCTAATCATTGATTATAAAAGCAGAGGAAGAAATGCATTAATGATACCTTAGAGTTGTGCAAATTGTATGTCTTCCAATCAATAACAAGGCTTGTCAGTTGCAACCACGAAAGTTCAAGGATGATTGGGCATTCAAAGATGAAATTAGGTTGAAGAAGATGACATAATAAAATATATACTAGATTTGATCGATCACAACTTGAGTCAAGCAGGTTCACAAGTTGGCTTCAAGACAATACCATGGAAAACATCAAACTCCCTATTATTGAAATTTGCATTTGTTACACTACTCCATGAGTCCCTTGCAAGAGATTGTAGACCATGAAGATTTGACTTGAACATTTATGTAAATGTTTAATAGTCATATATGATGGAATGGAACTTAAGTGTTCAAGAGTTGAAACAACTTTATTTACTAGTCGAACGATTCCTACTGATTGGTTCTCGTTATTTCCCGATTATACAACTTAATCACAACATGGGCTTGATGACTAGGAGTATGATTTGGATGTGGAACAATGCTTTAAATTGTGGTTTAGATCTCCATAATATTAATATAGATTGTTGTCGATTTGGTGTTGTCTCTCAACAATTGAAAGTCATTGATAACAACAATTGTTTAGCTCCATCAGTTCATGTGCATTCCTTCTCCTTCGTGGGTAATGGCAAGAATAATGTTGTGGAGAAACTCCATGCCTTTTGGAGATGATTGGCCGATGTGAGAGAGGTGGGATCTGGTTGGCACAATAACAAATCTTTAATATCATTTTGCAAACCAGTTCCCGTAAGGCTGCATCATCCCAAGGAATATCAACAACAATCATTTGGAACTTAGTTGCATATGCCATTGCTAACCTTGATCCTTTGTGAAGCTGTTGGACTTTGTTGATAGTGGTGCATTCTTGATTTGTGTCATTAAACATATTTATAAAATGCTACTTAAACTTTGTAAAACTTTAAAGGATTGGGTCATGGTTTTCAAATAGTGCAACAAACCATGAAAGAGTGATTCCAGAAAGGAGGGAACCAACCAATCCCACCTTAGCAACATCAGTGGAATACTACTTTAGTTGCATAAGGACCTGCAATTTTACGAACCCATAGAATTCCAAACGAATCCTGGCTAGCATGCAATCTTTAATTATAAAGGACTTACCATAGAGGAAGATGGTAAGTTACGAAGATGTTAAACTTCAGCCCTTAGTGCCTTATTGGCCTCCTTTGATGCCTAAAAAAACTTGCATATGATCAAGAGTCAATTGCATGTAACTTAAGCATTGTTCCAAAAGAGATGACATTTTTTTAGAGCGTTCAAACTATCACGACTTATCAATAATGATTAAAAAATAAAAGAATAAAAGTAAAATAGAAGAGAAATGTATTAAATAAAGAATTACAAAAATAATAATAATTAATTGAACAATCGAGAAGAATATTAAATAAAGAAAATGGGGACTTGAAATACAGAATGAACTTGTTAGATTCTTCTTAATTTATGTTTATAGGCATCAAACTCTTTGCCTAAATCAAACCCTATTAAGGAGGTTGGGCTTCTTCCACTTGTTGAAACAATTATAAGGATGGTTTTCTAGAAGATTATTCTTAATCTTGTAATATACATCAACAAAGTCGATGTACTTGACTAAAAGATGAACAACAAGTTTGTTGGAATTTGACTTAGGTGCTGGATTGATGACCACAACAAAGATCAATAAAGATCTTCATTACCTTCTTGAATGAATTTCTTTAAGAAAATTGTGTTGATTTGGAATGATTTTGAAGTGAGGTTTAAAACTCAAAATTTAACTCCTCACACTGTAAACTAAAACACTACTTTCACTAATTGATGCTTGAGCTATGCAACTCAAACCATGACATGCGAAGGATAACATGTACTTATGATGACTGATCATGTTGAAGAAACACAAGAACTATTTCTCAACGTGCCTAAATAACATCACATGAAGTAATATGTTAAGAATCCATAACTTGTAGGGAAACTTGTTTAAAGTGATTAACATTTCGGAACTCTATTTTTTTTAAAAATTTATTATTTAATTTAATTTAGGTTAGGTTTGGTTGACCTAATAATTATTATTTTAATACATATCAGCTTGTGCTGCAAATAACTCTAAAGTACAAATAAAATAGTTATTTATAAGACTTGGGTTGTTCAATCGAATGGTTACAATTTTAATTGGACTTAATAATTTAACTTCTCGTTGAGCTTGTTAAAAACCTAAAAGCATTTGTTCCTACTTAAGACTTGGAATTCTTCGTCTTGGCTTATTTATGTAGTTCATCACAATGTAACTTGGAGCATCACAATAAAGGCATATACTCAATGTCCATAGTGTCAAGTTTGGATTGCCTCACACTCCATATAACTGAACTTCCAGCTAGAACTGAGACAAGAGTTATTGTCTATGCTACTATTGGCGATGTTATTATTACCACATAAGTGTACTCAAGCCGTAATTGAGATGCCTAAAATTGCCTTGATGATGTTTAAATAATTGATTATCATATTGAAAGACATGACTAATAACTTTGGTGAGGGATTTGGAATCTCAAGAGGATGTCTTTAACATTGTTGCATAACCCTTGTCAAAACACTTGTCTATTAAGACTTTTTCGTTACATCATACACTAAGGGATAGAACTCAAAAGCATAAACTTATGATGGCAAATCGTATTGATTGTTGTGCAAACACTATCAATGTCATAAAAAACGTTGTCCATCATAGAAGAATTTTTCTCCACAAGGGTGACAAATTATGCATGTGTGATGTTAGTGAGTAATAAAAACTAATTTTTTGATTGGTCTTTATGATAGTAGTTAAGATTCATTTGCATAATGAAATGTATTTCAATGTATACATATGTATAATATTTGATGTTCAATAAGTTAACTTGGGCTCACAAGTAACATGAGCTTAAGAGCCTAACTTGGAGTTGTCGCATTTATTATTAAAGCTCATTCATTTGCCTCATTAATTTTTGACCTTTTCTATCTTACCACTTCTTGATGTTAATGAATTGTAGGTTTTTGCTTAATATTTTATTATTCTTCGTCAATAATCATTAGTTCTTTTGTTTCAAACTTGTGAATTTGGTGCATGAGTAATTTAATTTGAAGAATAAGCAATTCAATATATAAACTTATGTATGTACATATGTGTGTTTATGCTTATATAGATTAATAAAACATATATCATGCGTTTTGTACAGCAAAGAACAAAAAGGTCAAACACTTTAGAGCGTCTACAAGCGTTGGCTTTGCAATATAACCTTGCAGAGAATACATATATTAGCAATTGAGAAGCTTCGGCCGGTGTATAAAAAATGCCAAAATTGGTTAACAAACTTATTCTTCATATTGAAAAATGCCTCTCGAATTGACGTAAAGTTTCAAAAAAGCACAAAAACATATGATAATGTAAGTGTCTATATATGTGTTCCTATGATATTTAAGATGTATTCAACATGCACGTTAGAGTTATATAGAACTAGCTTACTTGTGTTCTCATGTATGCACACATACATACACATAGTCCTTCCAAACATGTATCTAAATATATGCACAAGTATATTATAATATATATATATATATGTATGGGTGTGTGTGTGTGTGTGTTAATGTTTGTAAGACATTTATGTTTCATGTATTTAATAGAATGGATGTTTAATATAAGTAGATATTCTTGGTCTATATATATATTATATAGTTGTTGTCCTTAGTTACATACATTGTAGAATATTACACACACACACACATCTTACTATATACATTAAGTAATATTTGCAGGGATTAGTTCAAGAAAAGAGAGATGTGGGAGTCCCTAAAAAGCTTGGAAGAAAGAAACGAGTGGGAAATGTCTATTGCTTTTAGTTCAATTAATGAATGCTTACAATTTCTATTAAGTAATAATGAATGCCTAGAGTTCTTATTAAGTGTAAAGAACCATAACTAAAAGCAATAAACAAACTTAAAAACAAATAAAATAAACTATATAAAAAACAATTGAAAATACTACTAAATAAACAAAGGTAAAAATAAAACAATATTTTAAGGTACATTAACTACAATAACTACAAGGTAAGAAAATAAACCCATGTTTGACCCTTAGTATGTTAACTGCTTTTAGAAAAAATAAAGGCATGTTTACTAGGGATGTTTTTACCCTAAAAATGATAAAAATTAGGGGTTTACATTTTTTGATGATACTTTATCTCTAACAAAGTTAGAGGTTCTGCACAAATATGTGGAACAAACTTAGGCATTAGGATTTATTCAACATTCAAAGTCTCATGTTGTCACTCATATCTTCTTTGTTAAGAAGAATGATGAGAGTTTACATTTGGTTATTGATTACACAAGATCATGATCACAAATATGTTTTCATTGCCTTTTGATTTAGAACTTTTAAAACAGTTGTAAGGAGCACATGTGTTCATTAAAATTGATTTACAAGGAGCTTATAACATGGTCTGCATTTGGTTGGGCAATGATGGTGTCAAGCCACGATCCAGGAACTAGGAAGAGAGCAGGATTTCAAGAACAAGAATGCTTGACTCATAAGTAGAACAGAGAGCAGGACAAGAACTAGGAACTTAGGAGCAAGACCATGCGCATAATAGGATCCAGGAGCAAGATAGGAACAGGATAGGATCCGGGAGCAAGACAGGAGCAGGACAGGACCCAGGAACAAGACAGGAGCAGGACAGGACCCAGGAACAAGACAGGAGCAGGACAGGATTTGGGAGTAAGACAGGAGCAGGACATGAACCAAGAGCAAGACAAGAGCATGAGGCAAAGAGCAAGACACGAACAAGACAAGAACAAGAATGATCGTAGAATGACTGGTGTTGATAGTAACTGATTGTACAACAATTAGGTTAGAGCTTTTATGCTCACAACTCTAAGCTAATTTGGTCATGAGTCTAATCTAGTCATGAACTAAAAATAGTGACCCTTATCCTCTATGCATATCCTGTAGCATATCCTATAGGCATATCCTGTAGGAATATCCTATAGGTATATCCTGTAGGAATATCCTGTAGGTGTATCCTATAGGCATATCTTGTAACATGTATTCGGAATCCTACATCTTGTATTGGGTTGTGACAGATGGAAGCTCAATTTTTGCACTAGATACAAGCATTTCAAATACATTACAATGCCTTTCGGTTTAACCAATGCACCTGTATTTTCCAACACATGCTCAATGATATCTTTCAAGAATACCTCAATCGTTTTATGGTGGTCTATTTGGATAACATATTAATCTTCTCCAAAAAAATCAAGAGGAACAAGATGAGCATGTTCAATTGATCTTGCAAAAGCTTTAAGAGCATGGTCTGTATACAAAACTGAAGAAGTGTTTCTTTGATTATGAGTTCTTAGGCTACATCATATCACCAATCAATATATTGATCAGTTACAAACCATTGTCGATTGGTAGCAACCCAAGTATGTGGGTTTTGCTAAATTTTATAGGTATTTCATTAATGACTTTTCAAAGATCACTTTGACTTTAACATAACTTACCAAGCACACACAAGATTTCCTCAGGACAAAGGAGGCTGAGGAAGCTTTTTAATATCTTAAGAAGGCCTTCATTTCAACTCTTATTCTTGCTCACCCTAATCCTTCTCAACCTTTCATTGTGGAAGCGGATGCTTCTAATTTCGTCATTAGATCTGCATTGTTACGGATATATTCTTACATCTAGTACGCTTTTATTCTCATAAGTTCCAAGTAGTTAGAATTAACTACAAGATTCTTGATAAGGAACTTTTGATAATTATGAATTCATTTGAGGAATGATGACATTTCTCAAGGGGTAGCACATTTGGTGGAAGTCTTAATGAATTTTGAGAACTTGGAGTATTTTTAGACGGCTTGTGCCCTTAGTTGTCAAGCTAGGTGGGCAGAGTTTCTCTCAAGGTTTAACTTCATCATTTGTTATAGGCATGATTCTCGGAAGGTAATGTCAATGCTCTTTCCCATCGTTCTTACTTGGTTCCTATCATGAGGGACGCTAGAGGCAAATGTAGCATTATAAGCTCTCAAGCATGCTTTCACTTCAGCTTTGATCCTCAATCACCCAAATCTTGAACAATTTTTTGTTGTTGAAGTTGATGTTCCACTTGGTAGTGTTCTCTTTTAGGTTGACAAAGATGCACAACTTCACCCTATGGCTTTCCACTCTCGCAAGTTTCTAACATCGGAGATCAATTATGAGGTACATAATAAAGAACTTTTGTTTATTGCGTTCAAGGAGTGCATGCATTTTCTTGAAGGCTCCCCACACCAAGTTATGTTTTACAATAACCACAAGAACTTCATGTACTTTCAAATAGCCAAGGTGATGAGTTGTTAACAATTTCGTTGGACTTAACTCTTAGTTTGATTCAACTTCGTCATCACATACCATTCAAGCTCTTAACAAGGTAAAACATATGTTTCTTACTCCCCAACAAGAGGACCCATTATTCAACTAACAACAACAGATTCTTTTGGGATCATTGAAAGTGATGGTTGTCAAGATAACCCTAGTCCTAGGGGTCATGATCAAACTTTAAGTTTTGGTTCCAATTTTGACTGTGGTGATTATGAATGACTCGGGGTTCAAGATGACTTGCTTTTCTACAATAAACTATTGTATATACTAGAAGGTTCATGTCGTCTCTAGGTTAGTTTTTACTATGACTCGACTCTTTACTTTTGGAGGTTGATTGTTGTCACCTATTGTACTATATTGACGGGCCCTATATATAATAAAAAACATGCCCACTTAGTGCACTCGAGTATCTAGTGATGGTCTGGCCGGGTGTTATTGACATGCAAGAGCTACAAGTGGGCCTTGACTAATGTAATTTCATGTTGTTGTTAGTGGTTGTGTTGCTCCTTGAGATGTGTCTTTGTGAATGTCATCTCCATTTCAACATTGTTTGTATATGTAGCATTGAGGCCTTATCAAATATTTGTAAAAAACTTTAGGCAAAACTAGAACTTACTTTCTAAAAAATTCTCCCTCGATTTTGACATCCCAATTAGGTTTTTGGTTAGTTCAGATGAGTTTGGTTAGGGTTGAACTAACCCTAGGGTTGCCCTAACCCATGCCCTAAAAGCCCCCACTCGAGTAGGGTTTAGGGGTAGGAGTTAGGTTAAGATAAACTCATCTTATTAATAAAGGGGCTGGCATTTTGTGCCAGCCCACTTACACAAATAGGAAAAAGGGGGGCTTCCGTCACATGAATAAGGTAGTGTATACATTGTGAGAGTTCCTGATTCATAACTAAGCTTGTTATTCTTATATTGGTGCAAGTTATAACTTATGTTGTTAAGGCACAACCATCTGTTGTGCTGCCTCAATTTTCAGACAATAAGGGAGATGTTTTGTTGGAGTGCATGTTCTAAGGGTCAGAGGTTGAGACATGTCTTCAACTTTCTTTTCCACGTCAAACTAGGTGTAGCACTCACAGTTAAGTAGGGCACATCCATGTCTTTGTCCAATTGTGAGCGTGAGATCTTGGCTGACATGTTTTCTTTACCAAGTTCCTGAGGGTTTATAAAGGGGTTCTAGAGTTAACATTTAAGAACCACGATAGTGTAACTTTTAAATCTAAGGGGCTATGACATGATAGCCCACATCTTGGGAAATAATGTCACATAAAGATATAACACTAAGTTAGAAGGCACATGATACAATGCTTGAGGCACGCCCTTTGGGTTTATTTCATGAGCTCAACGCAGAGGGGTTGGAGACTCTAGTAAGCAGGCATGTTTGTGTTCACATTAGGGTGCTAAGCATGGACATTTGCTCAAGGGAGGTTAGGTATCTTAATTGGATGTGCTATTGGCACACTTGCTACTTGGCTAAGGGGGGATCCAAGGGTTGAATGACCTAAACTTATTATACCATTTGTGAGGCATTTGTAAGGTCATGTACTTAGAGTTATCTAAACTTAGGGTTCGTACTTAGTGACGACACGAGTGTGCATCGTAAGCAAACATGAGTGTTCTGCTAGTAAACTCTCTAGGACATGAATTGGCCACCCAAACCCTTAGGGGTTAATCGTGGTTCAGGGTACCCCTTGTTGCTCAAAAAAGGTTGTACTCCCGAACAAAGGTGAATCCTTAAGGGATAAGTGATAATGCCTTAGCTATGTGTAGAACACATCTTCTTGGTGGGGTTAGGGCATGAGCATGTCCAAGTCTCCTAGGGCAAAATCTTAAAGTCTACTTGGGTTATCATCAAAGTTAGACTTTCATGGTTGTCTTGAAAGACTTAGTGTTGCTCATACATGATGTTGACGCCACATGGCCACTTGGCAGCCACATGTTAGCCCTTCAAGTTAAAACTCTGATAACAATCGTGTCATGATGCCTTTGTTGCTAGGCATTTTGGGGCTTGCAAAACACTCAAGCTTATTACTCATGAGTAATGGTGACCTCAACTCCGTAAGTATGTCACCGACTTCATATGAACTTATACATGTGTTGTTAGTCCATGGTTCCTCACCATTGTTTATATGGGTTGTTCAAGCCATTGCCTATTCCAACTAGCCTTGGGGAGTTAATTTCCATGGACTTCAGCACTAATCTTCCCAATGTTAAAGAATTTAAATAGGCCTTGATTGTGGTGGATAGGCTCTCTAAGATGTCTCATTTCATACTATGCACCAAGTCCATCACAAGTGAGGAGACTACTAATCTGATGATATGAGAAGTTTTTTAGTTACATGGCTTCCCAAAGCATATTGTTATTGATCATAGACCTTAGTTTGTTACTAAGTTTTGCAAACAGTTCCTCGAGATCCTAAGCTTTCCTTGCTACCATTCGCAAATTGGCAGTCAGACTAAGGGTATCATCTAGACTGTGGAGCAATACCTTTGATGTTTTTAGCAAATACCAACAAGACAACTGGGTCGATCTCTTGTCCATTGTCAAGTTTGCATATAATAACTTGATGCATACCTCAACAGGTCAATCACTATTCTTTGCAGTCACTAGTTAGCATCCCTATTAGTTTTTACATGCTTGCATCAACATCCTTGTCAATCCATTGGCTGAAGAGTGTCTCAATCATCTCCACTGTATTCAAGAGAAGCTGGTTCATCACCTCGACCATGCTCAAGCTTCCTGAGGCAACTATTGATTGACATTAATGTGTTACTCTTGTTTTTCAAATCGGTGATCAAGTTTAACTTATTCGACATAATCTCAAGACCACTAAGTCATTTGATAAGCTGGATTACCAACAACTTAGACCATTTTCCATTGTTGATAAGATCAACGTTGTTGCCTTCCACCTTCAACTCCCCACTTCCATGAAGGTCCATTTTGTCTTCTATGTTTCTATGTTAAAACTTTATATAACAAATACCTTCACAAATCATATAATCCTGCCACCACCACTTTGATGGTACACCAAAGTACAAGGTTGTTTGTTGCTATCTTAAATTTCAAACTTCTTCATGGTAAACTATACTACCTCATTGATTGGTTAGTTACTCTCCAAGTGATCGAACTTAAGAGCCATTAAAAATCTTGCTCATGCACATGAAGTTATTACTATTTTTCATTGCTCCTATCCCCACAAACCATGTCAAAGTCATGGTGTTACTCATGGAACTAGGGGATGGTGTCATGAACCACCAAAAGCCAATATGACACTAATGATACTAATGCCAATATCAAAATATGGCTTGGAATATACTAATAGAATGTTAATGCCAATGTCCTTAAGGAATATACTAAGTTATTTGAGGTTTGGTGGTCTAAGTCATCCAAATGAATTGGTGGTCTAGGTCATTGGTGATCTATATGAGTTTTTAGAAGGTTTAATATTGAGAATATTCTAAGTCCAAATTCCTATATAAAGGAGGTTAAAAATTAGATTTTTAGCTATTCCACTTCAACACAAGTTGTGGGACCTTCTCTTGTTCATTAATTAGTCTTTCTTGTTATTCTTTTTTTGTTGAATTCATAAAGATAGTCTTGGTGTAATTAAACATATTTAAATAGGTAAACTACATACGGAATTTGAACACAAATGTGTTAACCATTACTTTAACACAATAACTATAAAGGTTGAAGGGTTTTAAGTGTTTAAGTTAATGCTTTAGATTGAATTTTAAAATTATTTTCTTAACTTATTAAGGTAAAAGATAAAAATAATAATTGTTATCAACAATCAACAATTGAGATAATTGTGAAATGATTAAATTATATTAAATAGATATGAAAATTTGGAATACTTTATTAAGAGATGTTAAATATGCATAATAAGTGTTATACAATTGTTAAGTAAGTAATTAAAAAGCACATAAAATCTTATGTTTTGAAAGGATTTTAAAATATTAAAAAATCAATTAAAAAAAAAACATTAGGTTAAAGAAGGTATAAGATGTATATAACAAACTTTGTGGGATTGTACAAGACATGTTCTTTTGTAATAATTATGTAAATGAATATTATAAAAGTAAATATGAATAATTATATTGTACAACATGGTTGTTGAGGATTGTTTGAGACTAAAGGTTTATAAGTTATATAAGAGATATGTGTGTTTAAAAGATAAACATTAACTCTTAATCATTTGATATCAAGAAATTAAACTTGAATAATTTGGTTTAATGTTTGAGGTTGTATATTATGCTTGCAAAATACAACTTAAAAGTAATTTTATCATTTTTGATATTTTATTGAAATTATTGAATTGAGTTAAGTTAACAAACAATTGAATAATAAACTTTATTAAATTTATTATAAACTTAATAAAGTTAATAATGAATTTTATAGCTTATAGCTTATAATGAATTTTTTGATGTTGGTGGTAAACATTTTTATATTTGTGGTAAATTTTAGAGTTTATGATTTATTTCAAATAAATTTATGTTTTTAATAGAAATTCATGGAAACTCTTTTATAAATTCTTATATATTAATCATGATTTATAACTTTTACAATTAATATCCATTACTATTTAACTTTTATAGATTGTTATAAAATAAATTAACTCATAAGTGTATTGTTAATTAATAATTATGTTGATAACTATTATTAATTATTTAGTATTAACTTGAGAGTTCATAGTAATTGTTGAAACAATTTGAATTATTTTATTTTAATTTTTAAAAGTTAATTAAAAATGATTTCATATCTATGTTTTATTTGAGTCGTATATTAAAACACTAACTATAATCTTATCAAATTCTATATAGTGAAATAAATCTTATGTAAGGTGATACTCAAACAAGTTAATGAACTGATTACATTTAATCAGTCATTTATAAAAATATTCATAAAAGATACATATATTAATTACTAATGTTTTATTTATATCAATATATCAACAAATAAATTGTGAAAGTGATTGAGGGGTGCAAAATTACATGTTCATACAATATACATCATATATACAATTCTTAAAATTTTAATATATATAATTTTATAATATAATAGAATGATTATTTCAATAAGCTTTATATACGTAGTGCACAAGTATAATGTGGTAAAGTGTTAATATTTATAAATAAACTATGTAATTGTATAATCATAACAATGTGATTAAGGAAATACTCGAATAAGAAATAAAGAGTTTATAATATTAAAATAGAAAAATAGTGTGTATAATATATTTTTAAGTTCATGAATGAGATTTTAAATAATCTCATTTCACTTAACATATTTTTAATACTCTCGAATTTGAGAGACATTATAGTGTATAAGAAACGCAAAACACTCTTTTATAAAAAAAAACTTTTTATACATCTGTTTTAAGATGCTGTTGAAACAGTATTTGATTTGGTTAAAATTAATATTATAATTGATAACTATGATATATTATAAATAAATAATTAAAAAGTACTTAAAGTTTTGAATTACCAATTATTTTATCTAATGTGACAGTAAGGTGACACGACAATACATTAATACTCTTTAAAATGTATTACATTTTAAATGATATTATTTTAAAAGTGTTCATAAGAGCGTAATTAAATTCATGAGCCTTGATTATTCTTAAATTGAAGATAATAATTGCATACTTGATTATTATTATTAAGTATATAAAATTTTTATAATACTATTCATTATTATTATAAGTCAAAACATTATTTAAATTACTTATATTGTTTTTATTTCTTACAATTTAGTGGTATTATTACAATGCACTTAGTGTTATAAATTAAAAATTTTGGTAAGGAAAAGAAATTGAAAAAGAAATAAAAAATTTAATGAAATAAAATTTAATGCTTAAATGTCTTTGAGTTCATAATTGAGTATGTAATTAGTATGTGTTAAAATAATTTTATAATTCATTATCATAATATACTAATTTAATCAAATTTAAGAATTTAAATCTAAACTAGTTTATTTAACTTGATAATATATTTAACTCGTTTAATTTGCATACATTTTGAGTATGGATTTATTATCATTTGAAATATTTATATGGACATAGTTTATGTAACAACCATAATGATATTATCATATCAATTTTGGTATTAAAAATTAAAATTTATAATAATTTAATAGTATTAATATTTATAACATCTCATTTTGTATTATAATAAGTAAAAACTTGTAAATATCATAATAATACTTTAAACTTTTTAAATTTATTTTCAAGAACATTTTAAATGTTTACATGATTTTCATTTTACTTCCACAATTATTCAATGGTTTTTCATAAAATTATGTTCAAACTATATCATCACCCACCACATATTCATTAAGATATTCTTTTAGTCTCATATTTATTAATAGAATATTATATAATATTAAAAATACTAATAAGTCTATATTTAAATAATATTAATTATGTAATTAATAAAATACTAAAATTCATATAGAGTCCGATGTGCTCGACTTTGAGACTTAATTACAATAGCTTTTACTTAATATGTTTTTTAATCTTTAATTAAAGTGAGGATATACTTGTGTTTAAGCAGCATATATATATTAATAACAATCTAAATCAACTATTTTACTGATCTTGCAATGGGATATGTGTATACACATACATGTTTAAATCATATTGTTTAAAGTTCCTCAAATATTATTAAGTTTTAAGCTTGAATATATATTTGAATTTATTTAAATTATAAAAATTAATAGCATATTAACTATTTTCCTATTGCATACTAACTATTAATGCCATATAAATGATTAATAGCATCCTATTCCTTAGTAATTAATAGCATGTAGCATCATACATATAATACACATCTATATTATTCATAGACATGCGTGTGTGCATGTTTATATGTCAAGTATTTAATTTTATATCATATTACATAAGATAAATCATTTACAAAACTTAATTGATATGTTAATTTTGTAGCTTTCAATTTAATATGTTTAAATTGTAAAATTTATATGTTAACTTATGCAGTCCATATAAAAACATTTAGAATCTGCTATGAAGTAAAAATAAATTAGAAAATACATTTGGAATATTCTGTTCAATAATTAAATATATACCTTGGACTTTTTATGTATAGCCCATATTGTTGGACTTTGTCTAGCAACATTGGACATGTGAAATATTGGTCAATTATTATATTAATAATAAATTAAATTAATTTTTTTTTAATTTGTTTGGTGGATGGCCAGCAGAGATGGTGACCACTGACCATTTACACTTTTTTCAAATTATTATTTTTATTATTTAATATTTTTTTATATATTTTAACACGTTTTCCATCATATATTATATATGTACCGTCACAATATCTGAACGTAGCACAAGGTCCATATTCAAATATTGCATGCTTCCCTTAAACCCGTAATTAAGACGTTAAACCATGCTTAAACAGAGACTGTACTTTGAAAAGATAGATTCTAAGCTAAGGCATCAAACACGCCTCATTATTGAAATATATATATAATATATATATATTATATAATATTATTTATTTAAAAACTTTTATATCAGGTCTTATCAAATCTACATATTATATACGATACGTCTACAAAAAGATGATTCCAAAAGTTATGGCCATTTAAAAAATAAATAAAAAATAAAATGATGTTCTATAAATTAAATAAAGAAGCACATTTTTAATTATTATTAATAAAATTACACGATGATATTTTGTTACAGCGTGCACTTAGAGATGTGACTGTCAAAATTCAAACGAGAAGCATATTCGTATCATATCCCTCTCACTGCCACGTGGATGGTTATGATCGAGGCCACGTACTATGAAGGAAAGTGCTTTCACATCAGCACAGGGGTTAGTTTGCAGAGTGGAGCTAGGGTTCTTCACTTTCACTTAGGGTTGTTGTATTCTTGTATGGATTTCCGCAGGACTAGGCCACTAATTTGTAGATTTCTTGCATTTTCTACAGGATTTTGAGCGAAATTACAAGCTAATTACAGATTTATTTGTATTTAGTACATGATTTCAAGGAATATTTCCTGTTTCTGAATAGTGAAGAAGAATTCGAGTCATTCTTTTATATAGAGTCTGGAAAATGCAGGACCACACATGGAAAGGAAGGCCGCCATGGGGCAAATTCGTGTAAATCACTGTACACATACATAGAGAATTTCGAATTGGCTATATGGGTTCTGAAGACGACAGGTACATGTCTAGAAGAGAGCTTGCTAAGACATCTCGTGTTCTCCCTGAAGACGAGGACATTCTCTCCTCGGATCGCCCCATTTCTGTAGACAGACTCGAGGGCGTTCCCTGTAAGCTCGATGTAGAACCCAAGTGGATTATTGATCCCCGTATGCTCCTTGTTGGGTCAAAGCTTGGTGAAGGTGCCCATGGCAAAGTATACGAGGGAAAGTAAGTACTCTCTCTCTCTCTCTCCCTCTCTCTCTATATATATATATATATATATATATATATATATATATATATGGTTTGTGGGCAGGTATGGAGATCTTCGTGTGGCAGTGAAGATAATACAAGTGGGAGATAACCAGAGGATATAGCCAAAGCGAGGTCGAGATTTGTTCGTGAAGTTTCTATGCTGTCCAAAGTACAACACAAAAACCTTGTGAAGGTAAATATATGTATCAATTGATGCAAACTATTTCACATCTCTCTCTCTCTCTCTCTCATATATATATACACATATAAAGACACACACACAGACACACACACACCTACTTTTTTGTAGTTTATTGGGGCCTGTGAAGAACCCATGGTGTTAGTAACAGAGTTGCTTAGCGGGAATTCACTAAGGAAGTATTTGCTTAGTTTAAGACCGAACAGGATGGAGGTTGAAAAGGCTATCACATTTGCAGTCGAGATTGCGCAGGTCATGGACTGCCTGCATGCAAATGGGATTATACACAGGGACCTCAAGCCTGGTAAGCAATCTAATATTTGAATATTTATGGGTATAATTGTATTTTAATTATGTATATATTTGTATATCAAGTGGTTAAATATGTTTTTAATTGTTTTCCTTCAGATAATTTGTTACTTACATCGGATCAAAAGTCTGTAAAACTAGCGGACTTTGGTTTAGCACGCGAGGAAAGTGTTACAGAGATGATGACAGCAGAGACTGGAACCTATCGGTGGATGGCCCCAGAGGTATATATATATATATATATTATAGCGAGAGAGAGAGAGAGAGAGAGAGAGAGAGAGAGAGAGATGGTTATTTAATATGTAATGTATGTGTAATGCAGTTATATAGCACAGTAACACTGAGAAATGGGGAAAAGAAGCATTATAATCAGAAGGTGGATGTATACAGCTTTGCCATTGTTCTTTGGGAGTTATTAACTAATCGGATGCCCTTTGAAGGCATGTCCAATCTACAAGCTGCATATGCTGCGGCTTTCAAGGTAAATTATTATATATAATATATTATTGATTATACTTAATTATGATTATTATTATATTGGGTATGCTTGACCTGCAAGCTGCATATGCTGCAGTCTTCAAAGTACATTAGCTTATTCATCTATTGGATTGCTTTATTTTATTTATTAGATTGTTTATTTAGTTGGTATCTAATTAATCGTGCATCTTATCCACTTGATGTGATTTGTCTTGCGTTGACTTTGAACTTGTCTAGTAGCATTAGTGTGTATTATATTGCATTTGTATATTCAATGTGATCTCTCTCTCCCCTCCCCCCGCCACACACACATACTGGTTTTTTTTGGATACATTTGTTCTAATTAGTTAACTTTTGTTTGTTCCTCTTAATAGCATTTATGTTAGTGTTGTTTTTTCGTTTTTAAAGTAGTTTAGCAGTTATACAGTATTGTTTTATTCTTACTTGGTTTCTAACATTTTTAGTAAATAGTATAATAAATGCTAATGAAATCTGCCATAATACCGGTCGTTCTGGTGTGTGTGTGTCTATATGTGTGTGTGTGTGTAAGTTTGGTTATTTAAGTTAATAATACATATGATGTGTTAATATCGTTCATTATACGATAGTTATGTGCTACAGTATACTAAACTTCAAGAAAAGTTAACCTGGAGCATATTAAGCTTGTCATATTGTCACATAAGTGCATCTGTGTCTCTGTCTCTTTCCCTCTCTCTCTCTGGACATGCATATGCAATAATAGCTGCAATTGCTTATATGAAAGATGTTTATCGTAATTTTCTTGCTTAAAATAACGTAACTGTTTTGCAGAACGTGAGACCGAGTCATGCGGAGTCAGAGAAGCTACCTGAGGAGCTGGTGTTTATACTACAGTCGTGTTGGGCAGAGGATCCGAACGTGCGACCGAACTTTGGGCAAGTAGTGAGGATGCTGACTGCGTTCCTCTTCTCTCTCCCTGGACCTCGCAAAACCCCTCCTAAACATATCATTGTGAAGGCTTCCAAGGATTCACCTTCCCCTAGTCCCAGCCCTGTCTCCATTTCCAGGTAACATCTCTCTCTCTCTCTCTCTCTCACACACACACACACACACGCACACGCACGCTCGCACGCAGGTTTCGGGTTCATGTGAAGATCTGTAAACACACACACACACACACACACACACTTTAATAGAGAGAGAGTGCATGCAATATACATGTGCTCTGTGTGTGTGTGTGTGTGTGAGGAGAGAGAGAGAGAGAGAGATTTCACTCTGTAGTAGGTGTAGAGCTCTCCCTTAGATTAAAACAAGTGTGTATTTCGTAGATATATACTGACACACAGCGAACGTGTTTATATATATATATATTATATATATATATATATATATATATATATATATATATAGCTCGTTTTTACAGGATGGAAACTCCAACTTCTGCAACATCTACAGCCTCAGCTGCTGCAAATGAGAGCTTATCTACAAAATCAAGTAAACTCTTCCAGTGTTTTGGGCAGTGCTTTTTGTCAGCTGGGAGTCCTGGAGGTTTACACTAAACATGGATTACTCTCAATTAATCAGGTATGCTTGGGACTTATCCAGATGGTAGAGAGCTTGGCATTTACCTGATAGGTCTTGAGTTCAAATATCTGGGGGGTGCATTGCATTTCTGGTCCGCTACTAAACATCATACCCTTACCATTTGTATATACGGTGGAGAAGACTAAAATGAAGCCTTTTTGTAAGGCAAAAACTAACTGGTGCTTGTTGTAAATCACAGCTTGTAATGCTACTGTTTCACTTAATTTAACACCAATATGTGTGTGTGTGTGTGTGTGTGTGTGTGTGTGAGAGAGGAGAGAGAGAGAGAGAGAGAGTAATATGAATTTACCGTAATAACTTAGGTGCATCGTCATCTCCTCGGGACCGTTGGATCCAACCACGATCTAGTATGTATGGCATATTCCATAGATATGAGAAAAGAATATACTTAATCTGGGATTAGGGTTCATGGGTGCGGCTTTGGAGGAAGACAACAGTGGCTATGGAGGCGCCATTGTAGTGGGGCTGCAGCCAGTAGCTCTTGTTGATCATGTCGCTCGTGTTGATTGGTCATTGCTCGATTCTGTGCCAGGCGAACGTGGCGGCTCAATCCGGGTATGTACTCTCACTTAATATCCAAATATTTTGCTTTGTTGTTAATTCGTGTATACATATCGTATATGCTCCAAACAAACGCAAACTGTGCTACATTGTAATATCAATATCATGGTTATAGCACTCACACACATACACATACATGTGCAATTTATTTTTGATATCTGTGTCTTTTAGGCGACACCAAGTGAGTTCGGTAGTTTAGAGCATAATGTTTATTTATTTTTAATAGCTGTGTCTTTTAGGTGACACCAAGTGAGTTGGAGCACATACTAGCTCAAGTGAACAAGCATGTACTTCTGAATACAGAAGGTGCTCATGGTCCCGTTCGAACTCTCGCTGGGGCAGTGTTGCAAACACGATTCGTGGATTATCTGGTGCATTAAGCGTTAAATGCGGTAATACATATGTATATTTATCGAAATACATCTCTCTCTCCACATCTACATTTATTTAAAGAGACGAATTAAATAAATGTATTTGATATATATAGTTGTGTGTGCGTATCGGGCAGACAATTGTACACATATAACCTCATCATATGTGTGTATATCTATATACATATAGATAACTCTCTCTATAAATGTATCTTCATTTATGCAGGCATGGTGGGTGCAAGGGGATGATGAACAAGGGGAAATGTTTGCCAATAGCATGCAAAATTTTCACGTTGATCTCTCGTGCATGAGAATCAAATCCGGACCAACTGGACAGGTTATACTTGTGTTTTTTTATATGTGTACACACAGTCGTTACAGATTTCTCATCTTGTATTTTAGTAGTGTGCCTGCTTGGTCGATGCTCTTGGTAACCGCACAATGCGACCTTGTCTGTCAGATGCTGTGAGGCTCCAGGTAACTATGTATATATCATCTATCAATGAAGGAGGAGAACAACAATATCCTAAATTCATACTGTTGTATATACACAAGTCATATATGTTTATATACTTGTGTGTGTGTGTGTGTGTGTGTGTGTGTGTGTGTGCATATGTCGTTTTCTTTTGTGTATGTGTACTTGCAGGCTAGTGAGCTGAGGCGTGAAGATTTTAAAGGAGCTAAGGTACATGTCTCATGCGCGCGTGCGCGCACACACACACACACATATATATGTATTCTCATTCATACATACAACACACACACAGACACACACTCAGAGCTTTGAAGGGATGTGATGTGTTTACAGTGGCTTGTGCTAAATGGATATGGATTCTATGGTGAGGAACTTGTGGAGAGGGCTGTACATCTTGCCAAATTGGAAGGTGTTCTTGTCTCCATGGATCTTGCTAGCTTTGAGGTTACTTAACACACACACACACTTCTCTGTACTGTTTTATTCAGGTTCCATGATAAGCTTATATAGTATACGACTTGTATATTTTATCCCATAAGCGGTGCGTGTGTGCGAGCATTTATATATTGCTATTTGCATAGGTCGTTAGAAGCTTCCGTACTCGACTTCTGAAGCTGCTTGAATCGAGGAAAGTGGACCTCTGCTTTGCAAACGAAGATGAAGCTCGTGAGCTTATGGGGTGATCATTACTTATAGCGCACACACACACCCACACACACACACACACACACATGTATGCAGTATTTTATTGGATGTTTTCATACAGGAGGGACTCCCAAGCAGGTCCTGAAGCTGCATTGGCATTTTTGTCACAGTATTGTAGCCATGCAGTTGTAATGCTGGGTTCAAAAGGCTGCATTGCTCGCACTGGAGACAAGGTAAACAATCTTTCGCGTGCGTGTGAGAGAGAGATGGATGTGTGTGTGTGTTATAGGAAGTTTGTTTGCAGGTTGTACGTGTGAAAGCTATTGAGGGAGGTCCTGTGGTGGACACAACAGGGGCAGGTGATTTGTTTGCCAGCGGTTTTATTTATTCAATGATCAAGGGATTATCTCTGGAGGAGTGTTGTCAAGTAGGCTGTTGTGCTGGTGCGGCAGTGGTGCAAGACTTGGGTGGACAGATTAACTCGCAAGGTAAGAAATGGATGCTTAATAAAATGAAAAGCATGGGTCTTCTTACTCCAATCCATTGATTAACCTTTTAACATTAATATTTTTTTTAATTTAAGTATGAGAATTCCACTTGATTATATATGAGAAAACAATCGTAAATACCGAGTCAAGTTAGTGCTAAAATCTGCAAAATAATGCCTTGATCCTGGTAACAGTAAGTTGACTTGTACTCCGAGAACTTCTCCTCATTACCAACACTTCTTCAACCTTGTGGTTAACCACGTTATCCTCCTTAACCACGTCCTTGATTAGCTTAACCTCACTCTGGTTAACCTCCTTAACTACATCCTGGTTATCTAATTCTTCGCGAGGAACTCCACGTTTTCTTTTAATTCTGGATCCTGGTATGACCACGTCATCAGTCGGAGGACTTTCAACTGCCATTTCCCGTGAACTTCCGTCAACACGCCGTCTACTAGTTGATGGACTTCTGCCGGCACGCCGTTTACTAGCTGATGAATCTCCGTCAGTACGCCTTTTACTAGCACGTCGTTTGCTAACTGACAAATTTCTGTCAGCGCTAACTGATGAACTCCGTTTACTAGCTGAACTTCCGTCAGAATGCCGTTTGTTAGCTGCCGCTTCAGGTGAACGTCCTTTAACTTGTTGTCTTTCAACCGCTTCAGGTGAATTTCCGTTATCCTCGACTGCAGCATCTGAATCGCCGTCAACTCCCCGTCTACTACGGGTCTTAGGCCTTGTACTACCCTGCTTACTACCATGTGCATCCGTACATTTCCCCTTTTCTGTAGTAACTAAAGCTTGTTCCTCCGTACACTTAGCCGTAGCTTGCGCTTGTTTCACATTACTCTTGTCACCGTTAGCTTGGTCAGCGGTAATTCCGTTGGCCTTTGTAACTCTGTCCCTGTTACCGTTAAGTTGGACATCGTTAACGTCATTCTTCACGGTGTCTTTAGTTACTTCGGGATTTGCCGTATCTTGTTCCACTTTATCGCCGTTAACTTGAGCAACGGCAGTTGACGGTGCTTGTACCTCGACCGGTTCTTCCGTACGTTGTTGCTTTGCTTTTCGTACCTTGTCACACGAAGCTTCACGCTTTTTCTTACAGATCGGTCGTGAATTCTTCTTTTCAGTGTCATCTGCCGCTGCAAAAGCACTCGTTATGTTGTGTGCATGCGTGCGTGCGCGTGCGTGTGTGTGTGAGAGAGAGAGACCTGTGTATGGAGCATGTTGTGAAGCTCTCAAACCTCTAGAGTCTAGCAGCATTTCTTCTTCAAACGGCTCAAAAGGCTCCGGAAATATGGCCACATGAAATGGACGCTCCGGTTCATGGTCAAAACCGGTCAAAGTGTGCTGGTCAAAGCTTGTCAGGACCTGGTCAAATCCGCTCTTAACCTCAACAGAAGTCAAATGCTGCTTATGCTGCACCTGGTCAAATCCGGTCAACTCGTGTTTAAGACGGTCAAAAGCGGTCAACTCCTGTCCATTCTCTCCTTTATGCTGGTCAAACACGGGCGTCTCGTGTCTGTTGAGTATCTGTCTGCCCTTCGATTTAAGCCGATCAAATGCGGTCAAATCCTGGCCGTTCTTTGTCGGTCTTTGCTGGTCAAACTCCTCAGGTATGCCTTTCCTGCGTCGAGCTTTGGCAAGCTCTGCACGTAATCTTAGCCGTGGAGCTGAAGTCTTTGGTATATTCGGAGCATCTGGAGAAGCCGAGATACCTGGAATATTCGAAGGATGGGAAATATTCCAAGCATCTGGGAATCTCCAGGAAAAGCTTTCTCCTGTGTGGAAGCAGCTCTCTAAGTCAAGTACCTCCATTTCCATGTCCATGTTTAAGAAGCGTATGTCTGCTTCTATCTGCTCAGATTCCTCTCCGTTGTTTACCATATTAACTGTTAATAAAGCGTTAATTAATTCATTAGAGAATATACTAAAATATTTAATAAGAGGTTTATTAATTATATTATTTAAGTTAAATATGTTTTTAACGTTTTTCAACGCTAAATTCAATCTAAAGTAAAACATACATGTATGCAAGTTTGTGTGAGTATATACATCATGAATATAATATATAGATACATAGTATGTGAGAAAAGACAAATATACTTAAACACACACAACACACACACACACACACACACACACATTTAGCTTACGTCTCTTCACGCCAAGATTGCCTTCACGCAACCACGTACTTTGTGTGTAGGTAGCTGTTCACTGAACGGAAGGTATACTCCTCACTTGTAGCATCCTGCAATTAAGCAGTTTATAATATATATATATATATTATATATATATATATATATATATATATCTGTGTGTGTGTGTGTGTGAAGGTGGCTACTAATACACACACAGGCACACACACGGCAATAAACAGATTAGTACATTATAATATACAGATCATATCTATTATAATTAGCAACAATATGTTTATCATATGTTCATATAATAACCACATTATATTATATCATATGTGTATATGTATTACATATATGTATAAGTTATATGAATGTTATTAACAAAAATACAACTATAGCAACAAAGCACAAAATATTTACTAGTACTTAAAATGATTTATTATATAAGAAAAATGCGCATTTTAAACATATTATTAAATATGGCAATTACCAGCTGGAAATTAAATTCTGTTATATATATTTTCATCCACTTACCCGGAATTTCCTTCATATGCCTGTGGCTATATAAGAGAACTAGGTTACCCAAATCCAAGAACACATCGGAGCGCATACGAATCGAACTCGGTACCTTTCCGTTCAAACGGGAGGATATCTATAGTGGGGAACACTTCAAACTTTAAAAATATTATTATTATATATACATTATAAATAAACATATACATTTTAAATAACGTCCAATTTCAAATCGATGCAAGAGAATATGCACACGTGAGTGTAGAAACTCACAATTAAGTGTAATCTATTATTTATGCTAATATGATTTTAATAAATATGATATATGATATCTTGAAAACTATAATTTAGTTGATTTAAGTAGTTAAAATGATATGCAATGGAATTATATTAACTTAGCTTTTAATTAGTTTAGGCTATTTACAAAGTGATGTATATACTGTTATTATTTTTTCTAAATTCAATATTTTTTTTAATAAAGTGGTAAGTTGTTTTAGAAGACAGTATTCTTAGAGAATTTACAAAACTAAGAATAAAAATAATAATAATAATAATAGTCATATATAACAATATGAATATATACTTATAGAAATTATATATATATATATATATATATCATATCTGACATGAGAACAGTACAAACATGTCATATTTGTGTAAATACTATTTTGTAATATACATATGTATAATATGTCACTTAAGAATTACAATATTCTGATATAACTTATAAGTATCAAAATTTAAATACTAGGTTTCTAAACTGCGCCTTGTTATCAATATTAATGTAAATTAACTTAAGGATATATTAGCTTTCAAATATATTTTTTATCAGTTATAAATTTCGGGTCTCATTAACTATATATTATATATTATAAACGGTAAGTTAAAGGTCAAATTGGTCAACATGGCTGCTGACGTGGCTGCTGGTGTGGCTGCTGACGTAGTGAGATGGTGGAACATGGTATAAGGTGTACATAGTATTCTTTAGTTAGCTAGCAAAGTAGTACAAACGGCAGTATAGTAGGGAAAAACTTGGAATTGTTGGTTGTAATTTTGCCCCATGAATAAACTTCTAACACTTCAACATGTCCGAGTGGACGCCGCGCGGTTATGTGTGCATGCATGGCCTCTGCTTGCATCAAAAACAAGTATGGCGCTAGTGGGCAACCCTGTCGGACTGATCTCTGCAGTACCATGGCTGGACCAAGTTTTCCGTTTAGCAGCAAGTGGCTCTTCGCGCTCCGATACAATTTGGCCATCCATCCGATGAAACGTTGCGGTATCCCCTTGCGCCTCATCACTGCCTCTAAGAAAACCCAATCTACACGGTCGTACGCCTTCTCTCCATCCAGCATTAGAAAGCAGAAGTCTCCGTCTAGTTCCTGCGCTCTCTCTCCAGCTAGGAGTAGTGCGCGGCGTCCACAGAGACCGGTGGGCATACCGTTACCAGATTGTCAGGGGGTGTTAGCGGATCTGGGACCTCCCATATAGAGGGACGTGTTGGACAGTTTATTCGCAGATGACACTAGCCTTTTGCTAGCTGGGGATGCACAGAACCTGGACAGGGTTCGAAGATTGTTAGAACGCTTCAACCTAGCAGCAGGGGCGCGTACCAACTGGAATAAATCACGTGGAATCTGGATTGGTGAAGGTGAGCATCCGGACTGGGGAGAGAGTGGGGGTTTCAGTGGGTTGAGAAAGGAGCCACGACGCGGTATTTGGGTTTCCAGATTGGAGCCAGTTACTGCCCGACTCGACAAAGTGCTTTTGTACTCAATCGCGTGGCCAATCACTTGAACCAGTGGGGAAGGCGGCAGTTGTCATTTCCAGCTCGTGTCACAGTCGCTAATAGTGTGTTGTTAGGGAGTTTGTGGTTTTTTGCAGGAACATGGAGCATTAACGTGGAAACAATGAGGAAGATAGAGTCGCTGCTCCGAGTATATATTGGAAAGGAGCAGGTCACAAGGCCGATACCAGGCGAGAGTGAGGTGGGAATCTTGTACAATGCCCAAGGCTGATGGAGGATTAGGCTTGATTCCACCCAGAAGCGGCTAAAGCCTTGCTGGTGAAGCTAGTGATCCGAGGTCTGGCTCCGGCACGCAACCATGGAAAGTCATGCTCAGGGATATAATGGCGAGGGTGCGTCCGGCACGCTCCACTGGACGAACAGCAGAATGGGCACGGGATGACAGATGGATATTCGCAACATCGACACTGAAACTGCCTGTGGTGCGCGAGTCCTTTTGCGGCAAACTGCTGAGCAGTTGGGAAAAGTTGAAGACAGCTCTACGTCCAAAGATGCCGGGGTGCAAAGCGGAATATACGAGGCATCCAATCTTTCTACATGCATTGATGAGTTCAGAGGATGGCTACCCATTGGGTGATGAGAGATCACCACAGGTAATTCGAGATACGTTTCGCCGGTGGCACAGAGCAGGGTGCGTACGGTGCAACAATTGGACGAGTTGACGTCGACAGAGGAGAATCAGACACGATGGATCGGACAATGGGAAGGATCACAATGAGATCCGTGACAGAGTCAATGCGGCAAGCTGTGAGGATGCTGCTGGTGGCACGAGACAAGTTGCGACAGTCAAGCGCATGGCAAACGCAGGAATTTGCAGATGGACATTGGATCGTACTGGGAGATCAGGTGTGGCATATATACGACAGAATCGGCGGTGAAGGGGCGAGATTCCAGGCGGGCAAGGACGGGCTGTTGCATCCCCACCGAGTGAGGATTGAACCATTGCCAGATTTAACACATGCCAAGCTGGTGCGAGTGGTGGACATGGAACGGAAACGCCTAACTGTGGATCCGAGGGTCAGGCACGGCGACTGGAGGATATTGTACTGGTTTCGTAAGCAGGCAGTAGAGGAGCTCACGTTTGATCCGAAGGCCTGGAGCTGGAATTCGAGCGCAGGGGGGGGACTTCTTCAGCTATGAGCCGCGCATGGGCAGGAGGCTATTCCTGGGCAGACGACCAGTATCGAAACTAGCAGATCAGCTGCACGCGGCAGGATTACCACGCGGATTGAGCAGAGATTTCGGAAGGGAGCTGTGGGCAGGCGCATGGCCGTCAAATATCAAAACCATGATGTGGCTAATGCTACAGGATAGTTTAGCAGTTCGAGGTAACGTGAGGGGACTGCCGTATCAGGGTTGTGAAGCTTGCGGTACACTGGAAACAGAACGCCATTGCTTTTGGGAATGTATATGCGCACGAGAGGTATGGGCACATGCTTTAAGGTTGGTGCAACATCTGAGCCGAGCGGATGCTTTGATCAGCTGGGAAGTTGCGTGTTTGGGGGAGCATGCATCTCACTTAGCTAAGTCTGTCGGAGTGTGGATCGTGAAAGCTGATGGTGTGGAGCGCCCCTGCTTTAATCCCGGATTAACCATGGACATAGTGGAGGAACCACCAGGGGTTTCTTCGATACACTGGTACTTCGTGAGAGGTTGTGCACTGTGGACCATTTGGCGTTCGCGGAATGCAGGCGTATTCAAAGGAAGCAGGTGGCCGATTCAGCGAGCAGTAACATTTTTCTGGACTACGCTAGTTTCGTCCTCTCATCGTATCATGAGATATCTCGCGAAAGGGGGGACTTAAATGAACACGACTTGATGGAGCGGCTGTGGATACCATGCTTGGGGATTAAAAGGCAGAACCAAGTCAGGTGGAGGTGGAGCCCGCCTAGATGGCTGCTGGTGTCATGATTAGGAACGCCCGCAAAGTAGTAGACGCAGAAGTATCAGTGAGGTTGTCTGATGAGCTGAGCATTGAGTCAGTGACTTCGAGCCTAGAGAGAGTGCCCTTTGCGACCTGGTCTTGTAGAATGAATGAGTGACGGATGGTTCCTGTAGGCGGGGAATTGCTCCCTTTCATGCTCTCTGGCTCCCCAGGGGAACCGCAAAGGAGAGAAGTTTGGCTTACTGAGAATCTCCCGTATCCTTGTGCATACTGAAGCGATCCTTCAGGCGGGGAAGCTACGCTCCCTTTCATGCTTTCCTGCTCCCCATGGGAGCATCAGGGAGAGAAGTTAAGCCTGCTCAGGACCCTTCCAGGATACGAATACAGTTTCTCTTCTTTCTAATTAAGGGCTGTACGGCAGAGTCTTGGGGCTTCCTTAATGATGGCTTAGTTACCTGGTTCCTTGGTTAGCAAGGCGGACACTTTATGAATACCGAGTGAATACTGCTTTGATGTGGAGGATGACGTGGCGAGTGACGTGGAGGATGACGTGACAGATGATGTGGAGAATGACATGGCAGATGACGTGGAGGATGACATGGCAGATGACGTGGAGAATGACATGGCAGATGACGTGTGGCTGGTGACGTGTAGGATGACGTGGCAGCCGACGTGGAGGATGACGTGGCACTTTGTATATACAATTTTTGCTAAAGTAGTAGAGATAGGTAGGAGGCTAGGACACAAACGTAGAAGGAAAACCAGGAAGAGTGTGCTTGTATATGCTCCATGAATAAACACATAAACTTCCTTCAACATGTCTGAGTGGTTAAGGAGATAGACTTGAAATCTATTGGGCTTGCCCGCGCAGGTTCAAACCCTGCTGTTGACGTATATATGTAACGTTTATAGGAAATAAATAACATCTTGAGATATATATTATTGAATCTTTGCAAATGACAGTATTGATTGCATATATTAAATCAATCTGTACCTTAAACATTTATTTAAAGAAAATAAATGTAAATATATAAGAAGTATGTTCAAACCCGAACTGATTAGTTTTACATATAAGAGTTTCTGTTTTATATAAAATATTTTATTAATTAATAAATTTTTAACTTAATTATTATTTTTTAACTTTGTGAGTTTATTTGTAATCTGATCCTCAACGTAGTTGTCTTATTAAATTCCTATGTTTAGGTTTAATTATTTAATAATGCTTAATTTAATTATTATCTTTAACTTGGTAAATTTATTATTTAAATTTAATCTTTAATTATTCTTAATCTATTAAATTTAAGCTAAATCCTGGGTTTTAAGTATTTAAGAACCCTTTAACATAATGTTATCTTTAACCTGGTGGGCTTAACTTAGTAACATTGTGAGTTTGTTAAATCCTTAACCTAGTTGTTATTATTAACTATTTATAACCTAGTTATTATTCTTAACTTATTAAGTTTATCCTTAATTGAATTGTTATTTTTAACATTATGAATTTATTCTTAACTCAATTGTTAAATATATAATCAACCCATGAATAGTCTAACAACTCCAATATTATTAAATAGATTTAAAATTTAAGATGATCATTAGATGTAATCACTCATGCCATATATGAATTTAATAACCTTGATAGTGCCATGTGGGTTTAGCATTTATGATAATATTACTTTAATAGTGCTACATGGATTTAATATTTAGCACAGCTATTAAATAAAATTTAAGATAGTCATTGGAATAAAATTTAAAATGGTTGTTAATGTGTTTATTCAAATAAATAAACAGACACGTAGAATAAACTTATTATATAATATATATATCTTATATAATAAGTTTATTCTACATGTCTATGTATGTGTATTTATCATTAACACCACATTAACAACCATCTTAAATCCATCTAATGGTAACAGTTATTTAAAATTATTTTATAAACATTATTATAAATTTTATTTGACAGTCATTTTAAATTCTATTTAATGATTACTTATATCAAACCTAAATTTTAAATTCTTTATTTACTATACATTACATAATATATAATCAAAATCAAATAAATCTATTTTAATGAAAATATAATTATATTAATACATATTAATATTTAACAATTATAAACAAAAAGCTTAAATTTTCTCCATTTTTATATGGTATACCAGAGAGTATTTACATAAAAGAATGGTTGTTAGTGTACATTTATAATGTGTCATGTGCATATAAAATACCTATATGTTAAAGATACATATATTTCCATATAATAAGATGCCATAAGTTTATGTCAATTGTTCTTTAGTATACATTTACAATTTTAATGATTATTTAATTTATTAATATATAATTGCAAGGTTAAAGTCTAATTTGGTTAAGAATAATAATTAGATTGAGGATAATTAAATAATTATGGAATAAGGTAAACTTATCAAGTTAAAAGATAATAAGTGGCCAGCTTAGAGATAACTTCATCCAGTTCAAAAAACTGAATTAACAATTCAATTTAAATGTAAACTCATCGTGTTAAGGATAAAAACTAAATTAAAGATTTATTAATTAATAAAATATTATTAAATAATTAAGCTCACCAATAGTGAACATATGTACTAGTGTGTGGTGTGTATATATATATTGTCACATTTATAATTAATGAAAATACATTTTGCTATAATAAAATCCAATGGACCCATGATTCAAACATATATAGATGAGCAAGTTACTTTGGCACACACATTCATTTCTAGTGAAAAGATGAAATTATTTATGTTAATTAGTGTGAACTAAACCTTGTACAGCAAATTTTAAAAAACTTATATCAACTTTTAATATGCTGAGTCGTACGGTACATACAAAATTTGCTTACGTAGAGAGAGAGAGAGAGAGTGAGTACTTAACTTTTAACAATGTATGTTAGACTTATAAGCTATTTAAAAACTGGTTAACTGCAAAGCATACATGCCGTCCTCCTTACTTCCACAGAAATTGAGTGATCCATGGGTCTCATTTATGGTGCTTATGAAGTAAGTGACATTGGTGTGTGTTGTGTACATGTTTCAGTGATGGACAATATTAAAAGAAGGCAAAAGTAGAGGGAGGTCATTCCTGCATGTCACCACATGGAGTAGACAAGGCAACATATGAGGTGTGTGTGCGCGTGCGCGTGTGTGGTTTTCCTATTGTAGTTAGTTGCAAAAAAAAAACAGTTGCTTCACCAGATGTTGAAAAACCAACAAGCTATCTACGATACTTTAGCGTTCAGGTTCGTATGTTCTTTTCTTACTCCTCAAGTTAGTTTATTAGCATATATAAGAGTCAGAGGGGCTATAATTCGGGTTTTAGTAATGTATGTATATTTTTAATAATAATGTAGAGGTTTCTTTAGCCATAATGTAGCCCGCCCCTTGGGGTTAATAGTTTTGGGTCATAGAAAAATGTAAATGAAAGTAGGACAAAATCTAGGTTATGACACCCTTAGGATTAGTTTGGTTCAAGTTGTTCCTTGTTGTTCACTTTAAAATACAGATCTTGATATTAAATAAGAATATTTAATTCTTTTTTATTATGAAAAAACCACCTAAATAATATGCAAGTGGATAAAAAGATTGTTATGGGTTACAAGATCGTGGATAAATAAAAGTAAAATGGTAAAGAGGGCATTCAAATTTTGAATCATCTTTATGATGTATTATTTTTTTGAATATATTTTCATCTTTTTCTCACTATTATATTTGTTTTTTATTTTAGTAGTTTCTTACGTTTCCTTAACATTATTACACCAAAGTCCACAGTAGTATTCTTAACATATTGATATTCTTACATCATAGTACTATACATTCTTATAACCAAGTCATAATTACTTTCATACTCTTGTATTTAATTGTTCAGTCATATAGATAAGCACTTCATAAGCATAAAAGAAATAACATATTAAGAAGATGTATACAAACAAGAAATTGTGAAAGTATTATGTAAGGCACTCGAAGATGAACATCTAAAACATTTTGTAGTAGATCAACATGAAAAGTATTAGAAATCGGATTAAGGTGGTCCACATTATTAAAAGTGCGAATTAAATATTGTCAACAGTGTGAAATTTGTAATAACATGGATATATACATTACATCAAATACAACTTTTGCATTGAATCATGACATTAAGACTTTTATGAAATGAGTAATGGATTTCATAAAACCCATAAATTTAAAATTAATTGATAAAATCAATTTATTCTAGTTCTGGAGTACATCACTAAAAGGTGGAACATACATATTGAGCATGAAGAGTAACAAAGGTTTTATATAGAAATATAATATATATGAACCACTATTATATTTAATTAACTATCATGAGAGTCATTTATGAATAATGTAGTATAGATACTTTACTTTAAATATTTAATTGAGGTCATCTTTTGCATTATGAACATTTCATATTACTTTCAAAATAATTATTAAGTTTAGTTTATTTCAATTAAGAAGTAGTAATAGATGAAAGTTATTATGTCATCTCTAAGTATTGTAACAAGAAAATATAATATGAAAGAAACTATGTTAGAGTTTTAACCGAAGAGCCAACACGTAGTTGTTTAGTGGCTATCTGGTGTCATCACCTTGTGTGAACAACACTAAGTCTTTCAAGATGTCCCTAAGAGTTTGACTCAGATGCTTAAATAAACAAAAACTTAGAGTCTACCTTAAATCCCTTAGAATAACCATCCCAAACCATGGAAGATATCCCGAATAAACTTTAGGATCCTATCTAGTAAACCTAGATAGGTTATGCCTTAACCCACAAAGGAAATGTGTTCACACATACCCTGTGACAAAGCTAAGGCATTGTCACTTACCTTTTAAGAATCACCCTCATCTGGGAGTACAACCCTTTAAAGTGACGAGGGATACCCTGAACCATGACTAACCCTTACGGGTTTGAGTAGCCAAGTTATACCCTAGACCTATGGCTAACTTAGTAAGGACATGAGTGTGCGCGTAGGCGGACACAAGTGTTTTCTAAGCAAACTCCTTAAGGTTAAGTTTGGATAACCCTAAGTACATAGTCTCGCGGGTGCCTTATGAAAGGGCTCTACTAACAAGCTTAGGTTATTCAATTCTTGAATTCAAGGAGAATGCTAAAGCACACCTAGTTATGAGACCTAACCTCCCTTGAGCAGATGCCCAAGGCTTAACACCCTAGTGCGAGCACAAACATGCTTGTTTGCTAGAGTATCCAGCCCCTTGGCAACAAACCCATAACACAACCCTAAAGGGCATACCTCGAGCATTGTATCGTGTGATGTTTAGCCCAGTGTCACATCTCCATGATGTCAAGCCACGATCCAAGAGCATTGTCTTAAAGTAAGGAGGCTTGACTCAAGAGCAAGACAAGAATTAGAACAAGACAAGAACAAGAGGCTAAGAGCAAGACAAAAAAAAGACAAAAACAAGAAGCAAGGAGCAAGACGAATAAGACAAGAATGATCGTAGAATAACTAGTGTTAATAGTAACTGATTGTATAACAATTAAGTCAGAGCTTTTATGCTCACAACTCCAAGAGCTAATTTGGTCATGAGCCTAATCTAGTCATGAGCTAAAAATGGTGACCCTTATCCTATAAGTATATCCTGTAAGCATATCTTATAAGCATATCCTGTAGGTATATCCTGTAAGCATTTCCTGTAGGTATATCCTATAGGCATATCATGTATCATGTATCCTGTATCAAGTCATGATAGCACCTCCTCCTTAAGGACGAGTTCCACGAGTCCTAGACCTGGTTTAGTAGGATAACATTGATGAAAAGAAGCAACCTTAGAAGAAGCATGGAGTAAATTGGATGCAGGTTCCCAAGTGCGATTAGTAGGCAAATAACCTTTCCAATCCACCAAGTATGTAGTTGGCGGCGATGAATACGAGAATCAAGGATGGCAACTTCGTACTCAGGTTCGTTGTCAATGACATAGGAGGGAGGAGGAGAAGCACGACCAGAAGAGAAGAAGTATGATACGGTTTTAATAAAGATGTGTGAAACACAGATAAAGATTCACAGTAGATGGTAGCTAATCGAAAGCTACAGGATTGACCTTAGCTACAATTTTGTAAGGGTCCAGTGTTGAAAATCCAACTTAGAAGAAGGCATGTTGGTGTGGATATGTTGACGAAAAAGCCACACGAGATCACCAATCTTGTACACAGGTGCTGGCTGACGATGAGCATCAGCATGACGCTTATACCGTTCCTGTGCCTGTTAAAGATGAACTTGGAAGATCATCTTCTACCTGACAAAGATGCTAAAGACGATCCTGTACTGCAGGAGCGGAAGAAGGAGAAGCATAAGGAGCAAAATCAAAAACGTGGATGGTAGCTTGTAAAAGCAAAGAAAGGTGTCTGGCCTAGATGTGTGAACGGAGTTGTTGTAAGCAAACTCCGCTATAAAAAGAAGGTCCAACTAATTGTCCTGTTGGTAACTGATGAGACAGTGAAGATACTGCTCCAAGGTCTGAATCGTGCGTTTTGACTGCCTACAGGATGGAGTAACTTGTCTTCTCCAACTTGTGATAACATAAAACCTATTGTAAAATCTGAAGTATTTGCTTCAATGAAGAAAGGACGAGAAGGATCAAGATGTGTTAAAATCGAAGTTGTCGTGAGCCTTTCACTCTCGTAAGTTCCTTTTGGCGAAGATTAATTATGAGATTCATGACAAGGAATTCAATGCCATTATGGATTCATTTGAGGAATGGCGGCACATTTGTTTTCTGCTCATTGGAGATCCATTTTTATGGATTTCCTCACAGATCTTCCTCCTTCTCGTGGATTTGATGCAGTTCTTGTGGTGGTTGACCGTTTCACTAAATAGGCTTATTTCCTACTATATAACAAGATGGCTACAAGCCAGACAACTGCTGAGTTTAGTGATCCGCAAAGTGTTCCAACATCATGGTCTTCCTGACAGCATTGTTTCTGATTGGGTCCAACAATTCATGTCCAGATTTTGGCAAGAGCTTCTCCGGAGTCTATAAGTTAAAGCGGATCTTTCTTCAGAATATCATCCACAAACCGATGAAGGCATCCTTGAGTGTTGTGAATGCATGTTTCACCTTGTCAGATCAAGAGAAATCCCCTGTGCGCTTGGTGAGTTCTATGAATGGAAGTACACACTTGGAAAAGTCCTGTATGAACCGCATGTAGAAGTTTGCAAAAGCCAAGGAAACATTGTACGTCTCGTATAAACTTGGGCCTCTCCCACTTCACTATAGTCTTCACCTTGTACATGTCCATGGAAAACGCCTGATGTAGCCCAAGAACTCCACAATATCCCTGTCAAGAAAATACTTTTTCAACTTCGCATACAGGCCATGCTCATGAAGCTTCTATAGAACTAGTCATACATGCTTGTCATGTGTCGCCTGATCCTTGGAGAAAATCAAAATGTCATCGAGGTAGATCACCACAAACTGGTCCAAGAAGTCATGAAAGATGTCGTTCACCATGTGTTGAAACACGCTGAAGCATTGTGTAAGTCCGAAAGGCATCACCATGTACTTGAAATGTCCATACCTTGTACAAAAGGCAATCTTCCACTCATCACTTAGACAAATCCGTACAAGATTGTAGGCCCTTCATAAGTCAATCTTCGTGAACACCTTTGCTCCTTGTAGCCAATCGAGAAGTTCCGGGATTAATGGTAATGGGTATCGGTTTCAGATGGTGACTTGATTCAAACCCTATAGTCTATAACCAAACGCAAACTCCCATCTTTCTTCTTGGTAAAAAAGATAAGTGCTCCTGCAAGGACTTTGAGTGACAAATGAAGCCGAATGCCAAGTTGTCCTCGATGTACTTGCGAAGAACCTGCAATTCTGTAGGTGATAGTGTATAAATCGATCCGAACGGTGGAGTTTTTTTTTCCACAAGATCGACCAAAAGATGAAAAGGAACATGATCAGTGGCAAGTTCATGCATAGTAGTGATAAGAACTCGAGAGGAGAAGGAGGGAGTTGTGACTAAAAAGAGGAAGGATCCTGGGGGTGGAACAGAAGCAAAGTAATGAATAGAGCAGATTGGGGAAAACCTGTGCGAATGTTGACGAATGTACAGGATTGGAAGAATCTTATACAAAGTCTGTGAATGTACATTAGTGAGGAGAGACTGTGAATGTGCTGACGAACTAACAGGAGATGAATCCTGTCGAGGAGGAATTTTCAACACTAGGCACTCTGTAGCTTGTACTACCTTAGAAACTAAGGTCATATCCTGCACGCAGGAAGGTACATGATTAATCCTAGTTGCCAAAGAGGAAAACATGAGCGTCTTAGACCTCCAGTCGATATGAGGATTTGCAACCACGAACCATGGCATGCCTAAAACGATGGAGTCGTTCAAGTCTTAATCAAGTTGAAGAAATCGAACAGTTGAATGCGTCATGAGTGCAAGAGAGAGGTGTGGTAGCATAGGTAACTGCGCCAAAAGCAATTAGACGACCATCACCACCTCTATAGGAACTACACGCTTCAATTTACCACCAGAATGCCATGCTGAATTGCAAAAGTGTCATCCATGAAGCATGCATTTGCCCCAGTGTCTAACAGGGCAAACTCCTTGAGCTCTTGATTATTAAGACGAATGTGTACATGAAACTTGAGCGACGGAATGGTGTGAGCAACACCAATGAAGCTTGCACCTACGTCCAACTTCGTGGCTCCTAGACGAAGTGGACATTAAAGTTTTCTGACTAAACTTCAGCTTCAACTTCACGCATCTTGAACTTTCTAATTTTAATAAGACATTTCGCCACCTTGTGTACTACTTCACCACAATACAAGCATAAGTTCTCACGCGACGACATTGCTTCTCAGCAATTGAAAGTGGGCCACGCTTGTATTTTTCAACCTCCATAAGAACACTTCAGAAGGTGTTGTAGTAACATGTGCTACAGCTACAGGATTAGCTTAAGAACTGATGACGGGATTTTTCCTAACGACGCTTAGAACAAACGGTTGTCGCAATGAACAGCCATTGCATGATCTCCATTAATGTTTGGGCATCCGGTAACGTAAGTAGAAGGTCCTTCACGTCATCCTCACCCAAAATGGAAGTTCAATTTAAGTCTCGTCCCATGGAATGTTCGTGCAAAGTTGCTAAAATTGGATGCATAAACGGAACTGGTTGGGATCCTTGTGTGAGCTTCTGTAACTTCGTGCATGCGAATGGTACTTATTAGGATCTCCAAAGAAGGCTTCAAAGGTGCAGAATCCTTCAAAGTCTTCCATCAATGGGTCATCACACTCTAGCAAAGGGGCAAACCCAAGCTTATGGAGATCCAATTAGTAAGGATGTCAAAAGGCCAACCTTTTGTGCATCAGTCGAGTAACGGCGTGGTTGCATGCGGATCAAAAGCCTGATCTGATTCAAGAAACCTTGAAAATCGGCAGTTTCCACTAAACTTCTCTAGCATGTTTGATCTTTGGTTCTGAAGAAGAGTTCAATGGAGAGGAAACAACGGATGCTTGAGAAGAGCCTGTGTAGCAGCCTTGGAGGATGCATCAGCATTGCATGTGCCGCATTGGTGGAACCTTGTAGATCTGTGACCACTTGGCGTAAAGTGGCTAGCTCATGAAGTAACATTTGATGCTCGCGTTGAAATTGCTCAAAATCTACCATGATCCGTAAAAAAAGAAGAAAGAAAGCAAGGGAGAAAAGCTAAGGAAAAAAAAAGTAACTAAAAGTCAGTTAGTTATAAAATTAGTTACTATCAAACTGTCAAGTCACAATCCAAGAGCAAGGAGGCTTGACTCAAGAGCAGGACAAAAACAGAACAAGACAAGAACAAGAGCTAAGAACAAGACAAGAACAGACAAGAATAAGAGGCAAGAAGCAAGACAAGAACAAGACAAGAATGATCATAGAATGGTTGGTGTTGATAGTAACTGATTGTACAACAATTAGGTCGAAGCTTTTATGATCACAACTCTAAGAGCTAATTTAGTCATGAGCCTAATCTAGTCATGAGCTAAAAATGGTGACCCTTATCATGTAGGTATATCCTATAAGCATATCTTGTAGGCATATCCTGTAGTATTGTATGCATATCCCGTATCCCGTATCCTATATCTTGTATTGAGTCGACACTGCCTACCACAATGTGGGCTATCATGCCATAGCCCCTTAGATTCAAGGGTTGTACTAAGTGCCATAAATGTGGCTCCTAAATGCTAACTCTAAAACCCCTTAGTGAACCCTTAAGAATTGGGTAACATGAACCTGTTAAACAAGATCCCATGCCCACAATTGGATAAGGACATGGATGTGCCTTGTTTGGGCATGAGTGTTACACTTGGCTTGACGTGGAAGAGGAGGCTAGAGACAAGCCTCAACTCTACCTCTTGGAACATACATTCCAACAAGACCTTCTAGGCATGGATTCGCCAATGTTAAGGGTGAGCTACCCTAAAGTGTGGACGTACCTTATTTGGAATTTAGGATGGCACAACAAAGGGTTATACTTTAACAACACAAGCTAAAGCTTGCACTGGCAGAAGAGTAATGAACTCAGTCATGAATCCAGAGTTCTCTACTACATACCTACCTTATTTATGTGACGGAGCCCCCCCCTCTTTTCCTACATGTATAAGTGGGTTGGCACGAAATGCAGGTCCCTTAACTAAATAAGATGAGTTATTAATGAAACCTAATTCTTACCCCTAAACCCTACTGAGGGGGTGGGTTTTTAAGGGCTGGGTTAGGAGGGGTGTTCTTAACCCTAATTAACATGCCAAACTCACATGCATTAACCAATCAACCTAATTAAGACGTCAAATTGGGGTTGGGTTTTCTAAAAGGTAAGTGCTACCTTTGCATAGAGTTTCTCGCGATATCTAATGACAACCAGTTAGACTACCCTAAACACCTAAGTGCACTAAGCGGGGCTGTTTCTCACTACATTTAGGGTTCATCAACATAGTATAGTAGGTAACAACAATCAACCTCCAAAGTAAAATGTCGAGTCATAGTAAAAACTATGACAAACTAAATAAGAAGAAAATACACTTAACATGACAATAAATATTTATATGGAATAAACATTATAAAATATATAGTTATATAATCACATCTTAAAGTCTGACATGATTAACAAACAAGAATACAAATAAGACTAAATCAAAGAAGGTGATATAATATGTTATTATCATCGTCAATTGTGATACTTAAAGACATATACTTAAACCTAAATGGTATTATTGAAAGAATTAAACAAAACCATGATGTTATTAAATTTAAGAGGGAATTTTTTATTACAAACACTAATTACATTCACAAATACAACAATTATAATACTAGATAAAGATATTTGAGAAATAAAGAATATATACTTTTTAAGAAAAAATTCATTGAACAAGAAAAAAACTCAAAGTTATTATTATTGTTCATTATATTATAGTGCAATCCTAATGAATTATACTTCATTAGGATTGCAATATAATATAATGAACATTAAAAAATAAAGAAGTATTTCTAACTATGTAATTCATCATAATTAAGTTAAAGATATAAGATAGTATTTAAAAATTAAATCTTATAAAAAAGAATTTATGTTTGTAACAATGTTTGAAAATGGTAATTGTGAAGTGATACAATGTATCTACCATTATTTTTAAGTGCAACAAGTACATATTATAAATATTTAAAGTAGCTTGAAGTTTAATTAATAATAGAAAGCTGGATAATATAAAATATTAATTATATGAAAAACATAAATATTTAATAAATTAGAATATTGATTAATTTAATATATAAAAAGAGGTATTAAAGAGGAAATAGAAGAAAGAATTGTCATGAAAGTTGAAAAAAGCCTTGTAAATTAAATTTAATGTGTTAATGTTTTAAAAACTATTTAAATAAAATCTATTGAACATTAATTTTAAAATTTACATACTTAAATGATGTATTTGAGTTCATAAAATTTATTGAGTTGCATATACACATTAGTACCTTTTCAAATTTTGTTATAAAAACCCTATATATATATAATTTTAATCATGTTATACATGATTATTCATTGGGTTTGCATATTATTGTAAGTAAAAGTGAACTAAAAATAATAAATAAGAGAAACATATTAAAATGAAAAGTTAATTCTATTTTAAAATTTAAGTAACCCTTAATGAATAATATTAAAGAAAGTTAAAAAAATGTGCAAACCATTGTAATGCACATATTATAATGGGCATAATTATAATATGTGCCCATTACACATTGTGGGCACACATGAAATGTTTTTATCTTAAACATTAGTTGATTTTATTTTTGCATATTTATTTAACACAATATAACCAAAAAACTTCATTAACAATAAATATTTTTCAATTTAATAAAGATTTATAAGATCCACGTGTACGGCTGCATGCGCACATACTATTATTAGCATAGTGGATTTGATAACCGTCGGATTGGATTAAGGCACCGTACTTTCCTATAAATAATAGCACCCAATTTAATGTCACTCCTGAGCTGATCACTATCAAGAAATAAAGAATAAAGCAAGTCTTTATTTCTTATTAACCAAGGGGCCGGCAACAACACTAACTAGAGGCCTCCTATATAAATTTGGACCACTCGCTCTTGTATATAAGTTAGGGCTTCTGAATTAATGGGGATACACATTTCTATATTCCGAGCTCTCACATTGGTGGAGGTGAGGGGCACTTCTAATTGTCCCTACGGAGTGCTCGGATTTGTGTCTTTTTATCAATTTTCTTTGTTTTTTTAGGTTTAGCTTTTCTATTGTTTAGATATATTCCTTTCTTGTAGATTTGTCTTTTCTTTGTATATTGATCCACAACAGGCAAATCCTTTGTCTGTGGAGTAGTTACTCATGCAATTGTTTGAATGCCATGCGTATGCAACTGACAATCATTCTCAGTTGATGGCAACATCACAGTCCAGGGTACTCCTCCTCTACTCATGTTGCAAACCCTGTGTCCGGCCGGATTTCTTCGTGGAAATCCTGGAGATGATGTGTACCATTGGTTTGACCACTTCCACTGTGGTTGCCACATATTATTGTGGGATGCTGCTCAGTGTTTGTGCGAGTTTCCTACTTGTCTTCAAGGGCTGGCGTTGCGAGTGGTACAATGGTCTGGACGTTGCAACTCGTGGAGATTGGAATATTCTTCTAGAGATCTTCAAACGTGCATTTGGGCATGCGGACGACTGTGATCGATGTTTTCAGCAGTTGCATCGTATTCGTCAGGAGCCATCTAAGTCGGTGATGACAATTTGGTGTTCGATTTTGAAGCCTTTTGCTGTGTGCAAAACTTAACATGTCAGAACGCATTCAAGTTAGGTATGTTGTGGCCAGCACTCGTTAAGACCTTGTGGGGATTGTGCATGCACTAGCTCCAGTGACTCTTGAAGATGCTTTGAGGCTGGCACAACGATTATGAGTCGTCACCTCTCCCACTTGCGCCTTCACGTGCTCTTGTTCCACTCATGTTGGGGATGGACCTGCTCCGATGGAGGTTGAGGCTGTTGCCGCTCGTGTACCAGCACAAGGTGGGGCCCGTGGACGAGGACGTGGACGTGCAGTTCGTTGTTGGGCATGTGATGAGGTTGGACACACGTATCGGCGCTGTCAACGGTTTCCCGATTGGCGTCCCCCATTTCCAGGATGGAGGCCATGGCGTCAACAACGTCCGGTTGGTGCTGCTGCAGTGGAAGGTTGTGATGCGGTGGATCTTCCGGGAAACGACGAATCGCACGAGTAGAGGAGGGTCCTCGTGCGAATAAATTAGTGACCCCTCCATCTTTCTTTCGGGAGTATCATCAAGGGGTTCACTCGGCACCAAATCATCCGGTTTTCACTTTTCAAGCTCGTTTAATCACACCACGTCCTGTTTTCCTTTCAGTGTTGGTGGATACAGGTTCAAGTTTGTCCTCTGTTTCTCAATCTGTTGCTACACGTTGCAGCCTTCATTTGCGTCGTGCGGTAGAACCAGTCTTCATTCTGTACGGCAACGGACATACTCATGCTTGTTCGCGGGATGAAGTGGACATTGTTGTTCGTGTGGATGATGTGAGCTCGAGCTTCAATCTTTGCGGGTGGTGCCGAGTCAAGCTTTTCACCTTATTCTTGGTATGGATTGGTTAACTCGCAATCATGCCAAGTGTGACTTTGAAAAGTCTCCCCCTTGTTTGACTCTCCCTCGTCTTTCTTCCATTCCTCTTACTTCTATTCCACTTCGTCCATCTGCTTCCACCTCTGCTTCCATCACTTTTGTCTCACCCTATTTCCAACCATTTTCCCTTCATGCTCTTCCTTTTCTTCTGGATCCATCAGATGATCGTCGTGCTGTAGTTGTTGATCAACTCAAGAAGGAGTATGCTGATCTTTTCAACTTCGACTTGTCATCTGGGGCCAAGATTGCGACACGCCACCCTATTCCAACTGGAGAAGCTAGGCCAATCAAGGTACCTGTTCGGCGTCGTCACCAAAGGAGCTCAAGATCTTACGAGCGAATGTCAAAGAGATGTTGGAGAAGGGTGTTATCCGGAAGTCTCGAAGTCCTTGGGCGTGCGAACCTCACCTTGTGACGAAGCCTGATGGGAGCGTTCGATTCTGCATTGACTATCGCCCGTTAAATGAGGTAACCGTCTCAGATGTGTACCCACTTCCTCATACTGCAGACCTTTTGGATCGACTGGGGCGGAGCCGTTGGTTCACCAAGTTAGATCTCGCATCTGGATATTGGCAAGTTCCGATGGCTGACATGGACATTCCCAAGACTGCTTTTCGACACCATTTGGCCTGTACGAGTTCTGGTGATGCCTTTCGGTTTGAGCAATGCTCCAGCAACTTTCCAGCGTATGATGGACGAGGTTCTTTGCGACATGCCGGAGGTGACTGCCGATTTCATCGATGATGTTTTGATCCATTCGGATGGAACGTGGGAGGAGCATGTCGGTGATGTACGTAAGGTTTTGGATCGCTGCGGGAAGTTGGTTTGAAGTTGAAGCCATCTAAGTGTGTGTTTGGATCAAAGGACACCACTTATCTGGGTTATCGCATTTCACGTGAAGGTTTGCAAGTCGATCCTGACAAACTAGTTGCAGTTTTGAAGTTCCCTACGCCAAAGTGTGTGAATGATGTGCAACGCTTTCTTGGCAAGGTACAATATCTGGGTCGTTTTGTGGATCATCTTTCAGATCGTACTGCACCGTTGCGCGCGTTGTTGAAATCGTCAATGACTTCTTTTGTTTGGTCTAAGGATTGCAAGCAGGCATTTGCAGATCTCAAAGAGTTGTTGACGACTCCTCCAGTTTTGGCGTACCCGGATTACACCCGTCCTTTCATCTTGCGTGTAGATGCTTCTGACATCGGCCTGGGGGTATTGATGCAGGAGAGTACGAGTGTTCCTGGCCAACGACATCCCATTGCGTACATCAGCCGTACATTGCAGCCAGCAGAGGTGAATTACTCCAACAGAAAAGGAGTGTCTAGCAGCAGTTTGGGGTTTTGAGAAGCTCCATGCCTACTTGCATGGTTCGCGGACGTTGTTGGAAGGCGATCATGCAGCAGTCACTTCGTTGTTGAAGCGAAGAATTTGATTGGGCGTACTGCTCGGTGGGCCTTGAAACTTCAAATTTACGACTTTGAAGTTGTTCATCCCAAGTTCCATGGCTGATGCTGATGCTCTTTCTCGGGCTCCTCTTCCACCTTCTCTCTCTTCTGTTGCCCCAGAGGAACCAGTTGTTCCAGCTTCAGTGGACTTTTTGGATGAAGATTCCGTACCATCAGCAGTTGCTGTGCTTGACGTTCAGTGTCCGCAGAATGCAGAGTTAGATTTGCCGTCTTTGGATGAGGTTCGGGAAGCTCAAAAGGTTGAGCCGTGGATTCGAAGGCTTCGTGATGGGTTTGAGAATCCTGCATCACTTGCTGATGACTTGCCTTTCAGGCATTTACATTCACAGTATCGCCTTCAGGATGACCTTCTTTATTTTGTGGGGACTGATCCAGATGATCCTTTGCGGTTGGTGGTGCCTTCAATCTTCATTCCACGCTTCCTCCATGCTTACCATGACTCTCCTATTCTTGGCGGGCACATGGGACATCGTCGGGTGATGGAGAAGCTGCGCAGATCTTTCTATTGGCCGGAGTTGCGAGGAGATGTGATTCGGTATGTGCGTAGTTGTGTGTGGTGCCAAGCTCGCAATACTCCCCCATGTGCTTCGGAAGGACGGTTGGAGTCAATTGCAGTTTCTCGTCCGTTTGAATTGGTGGCATTTGATTTGATGGGACCTTTTCCGCGGTCAACTGCTGGTAACGAGTACGTTATTATTGCTTCTGATTACCTAACTCGTTGGGTAGAAGTTGGTGCTCTTGCTAGTGCGACTGCTTCTGCTGTTGGTCAGTTTCTCCTGAATCGGGTCGTGTTTCAGCATTCTTGTCCGGAGCGAATTCTCTCGGATAATGGTCCGCATTTATGGCTGAGGCATTTCATGTTTTGACATCTCGATTAGGGATACGCCACACTTTCACAAGTGCTTATCATCCTCAGACAGATGGTTTAGTGGAACGGCTCGTCAGAACCTTCAAGGGGATGATCGAAGTATGTGAACTTTCAACATTCAGATTGGGATGGTTATCTGCCGTCTCTCCGATATGCTTATGTCACTGGAGTTCAAAGTTCCATTGGTACTTCCCATATAAGCTTTTGTATGGTCATGACCCGGTGTTGCCAACGGAGTTGGGTTTGCCTTCTCGGTTACCGCGAGCTGCTGATGCTAGGTTGGGATCGGTATCTGACGAGCATCTTCCATTGGTTCGTGCGGAGTCAGCAGAACACTTGGGCCGCGTACAAGTAGGACAACAACAACGCTACAACTCGCATCATCGTCCTCCTGCGGAGTACAAGGTTGATGAACTGGTGTTGGTTCGTTTTCCCAAGCTTACGGTACGTGGTTTAGCTAAGAGTCTCCTTCCTCAGTGAAAAGGACTGTATCACATGTACAATGGTTGAAGTATTTGTGCAACGAGAACAAGTTGTGCCGCCTATAGATCCACCAGATCCACCAGTGCCTCCTCCTAATGTTCCTCTAGATCCACCAGTGCCTCCTCTTGATGTTCCTCCAAATCCGGGCCCATCTACAAGAGAACCCTAACCAACTTACACCCTTCCGAGAGGAGGGGATGATGTAAGATCCACGTGTACGGCTGCATGTGCACATACTATTATTAGCACAGTGGATTTTAATAGTCGTCGGATTGGATTCAATCTGGACCACTCGCTCTTGTATATAAGTTAAGGTTTCTGAACTAATGGGGATACACATTTCTATATTCCGAGCTCTCAGATATTATCAATTCATAATTTATTATCGTTTATGTTTGGGTGCTGATGTGAATGTTTCGGTCTGAAAAGAAATAAAAATGTTATAGTAATATAAAATGTTTATACTTATATAAAAAAATAAAAATCCATTTCCATAAACTCTATATAATCACTCAACATATCAAAAAATAAAAGAAATTGGATATTTATTTTTAATTATGATCTTGTTTTAAAACTTTTAAATAAAGACTTTTATCTTTTTTGAGAACAAAATACATAAAATCAATTATTAAAAAAATGTTAAAATTATACCAAAGTTTTTCTTAATGTATTATTATAAACTCTTTAATTTTAAATACATATGTTCAAATATAAAAGTGATATATCACTAATAATTATGAATTATCATAAATTTTAAGTCTTATTTTATATTTTGTATTGTTTTATTATGGATATTTTTCTCATCTTATTTTATGTTTGACCTTTACTTATATAATAAAAAAAATAATTATCATCTGTTTTAAAAAACAAAGTTGTTTCTTTTAAAAAGTATTACTTGCTTTTAATTAATAATCCAATTTATTAATTATATATTCTCAAATCGTTCAATTTCATTTATTCAAACACTATTTTTAATGTGATATTTTGATACAATTGTATATTGATATGACTATATGTTAATTCCACTATTTTATATTTACTCATTGTAGTATGGCATGTAAGCATTGTGCATGATACAGAAAGAGAAAAATATATCACTAGCATTGGCAATTATAAAAAGGCTTTTAATCAAGCATATATTCATAATAATAATTAATAAAGATCAAGAAAACATAAACTCCAAGAAAAGAATTCCACTCACACGAATGAATTAAATAAAGGTAATATTCATCCTTTAATGCCAAATTCAACGTAATTGAAAAAACTTTGAGGATATTTATAAAAATATCATCAACAATCCTTTTAAATGCCAAGGTATTATTAATGAGGAAAATACATGACCTACTCAAATGCAATTGCTAAACAATACATGACACAATTAAGTTCAATTGTTAAACTTATAATTACACTCTTAAGCAATTTTTTCTTATATTCAATCTCTATTTTAGAATTGTTACAATAAATAATCTACAAAAAGAATCGTACAAAGTAATCCTACTTATTATTCAATATTCACACTCTCTTTCTCTTCACATGGAATGTATGATTCAATACTATACAACTTTTCATTTGTTTATTTTCTTTAGCTAAAAATTGAGCTTACGAACAAACATTATTATTATAATGCAATTTTAACTCATTCTATAATAAAGATTATATAGTTTTAACATACACTCTTTACACAAGACAAAGACATTTTTACTACATACAAAATAATTGCACGAGCTTTATTATATTTTCTTTGAATTCAATAAGTAAACCTCCTATGTAGAGGATATAACTAGGTTTCAAACTTATGTTGCAACAATGAATGGAGCTATTACTTCACCACTTAAAGTAACCATGTTTAAGAGTAGCTCAATCAATTATTATTAAATTATCTCAAAAATATATTGAGTCCTATTTAGATTTTTAATTAATTTTAGCAACTTGGGTAGGGTTAGGGCTGACCTTGGGTTTGGATCACAAAATATAAAATAAAGTAAGTATGGCGATATACTAGTAAATCAAATATAATTGTATATTCTTTGTTAGAGTTTTAACTCGTGGCCTTCCATCGTCAATTCCTTGTGTAAGCAATTTAAGTCTTTCAAGATGATCATAAGAGTCTGACTTAGATGCCTAGTTAAATAGAAGACTTAGAGTCTTACCCTAAGTCCCTAGAATGATCATCCCCCAAACCCTAGAGGATATATCGAGTAAACTTAGGATCCTAGTAGACCTAGACATGCTCATGCCCTAACTCCACTAAGGAGATGTATCTCACCATGCCCCCACAACAAAGCTAAGGTATCGTCAATTACCCCTTGAGGAATCACCCTCATTCTGAACCACGACTAACCCCTAAGGGTTGGAGTGGCCAAGTTATACCCTAGACCTAGGGTTAATACTTAATGAGGACATGAGTGTGCACCGTAGGCAGACATGAATGTTCTGATAAGTAAACTCCCTAAGGCTAGGTTGGTTAACTATAAGTACATGCAGGAAACTCGATAATGTGAACCTGTCAAACAAAATCTTCAAACCCACAATTCGACAAGGACATGAGTGTGCCTTGCTTGGCCAGGAGTGCTACACCTAGCTTGACGTGGAGGAGGACGCTAGAGACAAGCCTCAACCTTTACATGCATTCCGACAAGACCTTCTAGGCATGGATTCGCCAGCATTAAGGGTGTGCTACCCCGAAGGTGGGATGTACCCCTGCCATCTGGAAGTTAGGGCAACACAATAGAGGGTTGTACTTAACGACACAAGCTGAAGCTTGCACCGACAGAAGAGCAACGAACTTAGTCATGAACTCAAGAACTCCCCTGCATGTACTACTTAATATATGTGACAGAGCCCCCCCCTTCCTATTTACATAAGTGGGCTGGCACGGAATCTCATTCCCAGAGAGAATATACTTGGTGAGTTAATTAATGACCCATTAACCCCTAAACCCTAACATGTCAAACCTAGAGGTATTTCTAAATATATTTGACATGTCAAACTCACCAAAATTAACCATTAACCCAACCGGAACATGGAAAACCATGGTAAGAGTTTTCTAAAAGGTAAGTTTTAGCTTCGCCTAGAGTTTCCTGTAAATACCTAATGACACCCGGCCGGACCATCACTAGATACCCAAGTGCACTAAACGGGCTTGTTTCTTACTACATCTAGAGCTTATCAACATAGTTCAGTAGGTAACAATAATCAACATCTAAAAATAAAAAGGAGTCATAGTAAAAACTATGACATTCTTCTTAATTACATAAGCCACTTTTGTGTCATTTTAACTTCAACATGTGCATATTTATCACAGCTTAAGCTTATTTATGGTGAATCTACATTAGTTTGCTTTGATAACTCACTCACCAACCCAAGGTTTCCTCAAGCCTTGGTTGGATTAATCCAGCCTGAGGCAAGCAAGAATCGATTTAGTGGGATAGAAATAAAATTGCTAGCCTAAGGCAGTATGAATATCCTCGATGGATTAATCCTGCCAAATACACTCATTCCTTTACATCATACATTCCTTGTTTTCCTTGTATCTCTCTCACCCACAAACACATAATGAATGTTTCACTTTATCATTTATTTACTTCTATAACCTTATCTTAATTTTCTAATAAACTTTGTAAAATTGTCTATAACTCACATTTATGGTGGTGGTAGAACTAAGTGATGTGCATTTTTTGCACTATCACATTGTGAGATTTGCACATTTTCATACATTGTGTATAAAGTATTTGCATGTATTTTAAAAAAGAAGAGCATTAGTGGGATTTATTCCTGCCAATTAATTAGTTCATGCACTTAAGAAAAAAATTTATAAACCTTGTTGAAATTTTATTTTGCATATTTGTATATTCGGGTTTGTATAAGTGTGTGTGAGTTTTTATAATGATATTTATAGTGTAATATTGTGTAAAAGGCGACTTGATCAAATAAAGTGATTTAGTAATTAGTATGGAGTTGTCTTTAAATTCTAAGTAAGAATTAAAATAAATCTGTTATACTCAAAACATGTTTTTAAAGAACTTATTCAGAGAGTTGTCATGTTCATGGCACCAAGTGTAGCTCAAGTCAGGGCTATGGCAATTTTGGAAACAAATGTGACACTACACGGTACAATGTTCAAGGCTGACCCTCTTGGGTTCTATCATTTTGTTTGACACTACTTTAGCAAACAGGGCATGCTTATACTCTCACATTAGGATATTAAGCCTTAGGCATCCACTCAAGAGAGTTTAGATTTCGTAACTAGGTGTGTTATTGGCACATTTGATTAGGGGATGTTCTCCTTGGGATCCAGAGGTTGAACAACCTAAGTTGTTAACATAAGTCTTTTCATAAAGCACTTGCAAGGTCATGTAATTTAAGGTTATTTAAACTTAATTTTAAGGAGTTGTTTAATAAACACTTGTGTACACATACAGCACACATTCATGTCCTCACTAAGTATTAGCCCTAGGTCTAGAGTGGATGAAGGTGATTCCTCAAGGGGTAAGTCATGATGTGTTAGAATTTTAACATGAAGGTCAACACGTGGCAACATGTGGCTGCCAAGTGACCATCCGGCATCATCACCATGTATGAGAAACACTAAATCTTTCCAAGACAACCCTAAAAGTCTGACTCAAATGCTCAAATAGGCACAAGACTTACGGTCTTACTGTAAGTCCTTTAGAATGACTAACCCCCGAACCCCAGAGGACAACCAAGTAGACTTTAGGACTCTACCTCAGGAAACCTAGACATGCTCATGCCCTAGCCTCATTAAGAGATGTTTCTCACACATATCCCCATGACAGAGTTAAGGCATCATCACTTACCCCTTGAAAAATCATCTTCATTCGGGAGTACAACCTTTATAGGGCAATAAGGAGTACCCTGAACCACGATGAACCCCTAAGGATTTGAGTGGCAAGTCATACCCTAGACTTAGGACTAGTACTTAGTGAGAACACGAGTGTGCACCGTAAACGAACACAAGTGTTTTACTAACAAACTCCCCAAGGTTAGGTTTTGATAACCCTAAGTGCACAACCTTGCGAATGCCTCATGAATGGGCTCTTATTAACAAGCTTAGGTTGTTTAACCCTTGGATCCCAAGGAGAAGACCTTCTCCTTAACTGAGTGTGCCAAATTGCTAATAGCACATCCAATTAAGAGACCTAACCTCCTTTGAGCGAATGCCCAAGGCTTAGCACCCTAATGTGAGCACAAGTATGCATGCTTGCTAGAGTATCAACCCCTTGGCATTGAGCCCATGAGACAACCCCAAAAGGCATGCCTAAGGCGTTGTACTGTGTGCCCTTTAACTTAGTGTCACATCTCCATGTGACATTGTTTCCCAAGATTTGGGTTATCATGCCATAGCCCTTTTAGATTCAAAAGCTACACTAGGTGTGATGAACAAGAAATTTCTACAGTCTAAATTATAGAAGTGGTCACCATTGACAACCTGTATTAAGGGTTTATCAAAATAGAAAAGAAAAGAAAAGAGAATAGATCAGACTTCAGAAGGTTGGGAATGGGTAAGGAGGCAAGGTATATAGCAGGCAACAGTACTACGGATCCCGTCATAGTACTAAGAAATGAATAGTATACATCAAAGCGGAAGGACGAGTAAGAAATAGTCATTAGAGAGTGAATGGAAGCTTATATTATGTTCGCACACGGCACATAGTACAAAATTACAGTATACTCGGGATGCCTTCCTAGTCCTAATCTGGTCTATTTATACCCGTACTCCTGGTCAGTTATAGTAACTACCCTTAGCCTTATCCATTTAGTTTCTGTAACTCCTTATCCTTATCCAAATATGCCGTACTCCGCCTCAAACATCGTATTGCAGTAATGACTCTCCCGTATTATGTTAGTGACTCTACTCTATTGTTCCCTTCCTACTCTCGGTTTTTCACAATATATACTTTTGGTGTTTTTCCCATTATATTTGCCCATGAAAATAAACATAACAAACTACAATCCTAACATCCCCCTTTTTTTAGTGAATCTTACGTTTGCATTTGGGTAGACATCATTTACAAGGTTGTTAGGATGAAATTTGAAGAGGGTTCTCTTGCATTGTAGAGTGCAAAATAAATCAAGGCTAACATAAGGGATGCAAGGTCACAATCAAATATATCTATGAGCTCACAAGGTAGAGGCTTGCTTGTTGTAAAAGATGAAGTGATCCTCTTTTTGCATAAAATTAAAGTTGGGAAGGCCTTGAGCTTCTCTTCATGTAATTTGCATACTTCTTCTATGTCGTCCGTGGTTGTGGCTGTTGTTGGGTTGAAATTACTAAGCTTATCATGGATATTGCGTACTTGCTTAGCCTGTGTGTGCACGGTGTCCATGAGTATCTTGTGTTTTTGTATAGACGCCACGTGATGTTCAAGTGCTCCTGGAGTTGTTTGTCGATGGCGTTGCAGTGGTTGTGGAGTTGTTGAGTGAGAGTCGTTCTCCCTGTTGAACCGCTACTTGCTGTATGAGGGAATCGACAACGCTCTGAAGATGTGAAAATTGACCTTCAAGCGTAGTGTCATTCGTTGGTTCTTGTGGTGGTGAAGCGGTTTGATTATGTGTGCGCTTAAACCCCTAGATGTGTCCCTCTCCTGACGATCTGCAGCATGATGCCCCATTTGTTGTAGTGGTGAATAGGGCTCTTGCTCCTTCCCTTATCGTGAATGCGTTCTTGGCTTGTTGTCCAGGTGTTGGTGAGAGCGAATGTGGTTCTTGATGTGCTGCTGTATAGCTGGATTCCGTACTTGCTCCGCCGTAGTCCATACCTATGGTACTTTGATGGGAGGAGTACCTGCGGTAGTTTGAGGATGAACTGATGGTGTGATGGTATTATGGTGTCTTCTGTATGGATGTTGTCTGATGGTGCTGAGTCTCCACACTCCATGTGTGCTGCGGAGGTGGCCCATTGCAATCTTCTGTATGGACGGGCCCTAGTGGCGTTGTGTCTTCACATTCCATGTGTGCTATGGAAGTTGATGCCATGGGATTGGTACGCATTCTTCGAAAGTCACCTGTGGTAACGGTCTCCTCTGTAGGAGTTGATCATCTTCTTCCTCGTCATCCACAAATTAGAGTGTTATTTTGGGTTCCTGTGTTTGTGATTCTTCCGGTTTCTTTGCTTGGGAGCGTGGTCGTTTCTTCGGCTTGGTGAGTAGTGGTGCGTCCAAATCACAAGCGTCGAAAACATTGTTGGGGTATTGGGAAGTGAGACCTAACCAAAATTCCATCCTTGTCGTGAGTACAGATGTACCTATTGGTGCTAAATCTGCATGTGTAATACGGAGTGCTGTGAGAATGTGATGAAGCATTGGAAATACGGTTGTCTCCTTATCCTTGCTTTTGGGATTGTGTAGAGTTTGTAGCACATTGTAATCCCATGACGACTAACTCCCCCAATCTGGTTTGTGTCCCGGCTTGGATGTATGATAGACATATCCGATTTCCTTATTGAAACCTGCTAGAGTTTTGCGGAAAGCAAAGGCAGTAGTGATTGCCTTGATGCGGCTCTTATGGGGCTCCGTAAGATGGATGCTAGTGCTGCGTTGGCAATCCTTTGCTTCTGAAGAAATTGGTTGTAGTTGTCAGTGTAGGATTGAATGTACGTGTGGACTTGTGGAATTGGATCGAATGAAGCCTGCAGTTTTAGAAATTCAAAGGCATCCCTAATAAGCTTACTTGTGAAAGTGAATGCCCTGCCGTGTAGTTGTAAAGCCTTGAGTTGTGGTGCGTAAGCTTTGATCGCTTGATCGACTAAACACTCCTTGTTGGTCCAATCGTTTGTGAACGAATACATCGAAGTATTTCTCCAACTGCATTCACTATATCCATTCTCGTGTCTCAGAAATGAGTGTTGTTGCTGGATGAGCAACACGGTACAATACTGCGGAAGTGGAACTGAGACTGCCGGTTCAAACTGGGATGCGTATTCAGTGCTGTATCGGAATTGTTGTTGTGTCGGTGTACTCGTCCATCGATTCCATTAGTGAACAGTGAATGAAGGAAGAAAAAGATGAAGGACTAAAGATCATAAAAAGAAGAAATTGACCCTAGTATGTGCATTCGGTTGGGTGATGTTGCCATTTTATGCTTGGAAAATTTATGGTCTGTCAGTGTTTTTTGGGGAGTACACGTGGTGATAGTTGATTTGTTGGATGTGTGAACCCCTTGGTTTTCGGGAGATTTAACAGAGAATATCTCATCATTGGATTTTGTATTTCTCGGACTTCCCATTTCTTGGATTTCGAATCTTGCTCGTGTGAATTATCCTGTCAATGTTTCCAGAAGATTCTGTGTTTTTCTCTTTCTTATTCCGAGTCGTTGTTGTGATCGTGTTGCGTGTTGTGTGAGTCTTGCTCCGGCTTGTTGTGCGTATCGTATTCCGACTTGTTGTGTAAGTTGTGTTCCAACTTGTTTGTGAGTTGTATTCCAGCTTGTTGTGTGAGTCGTATTCCGGCTTGTTGTGTGAGTCGTATTCTGGCTTGTTGTGTGAGTCGTATTCTGGGTCATTGTCGAGATCGTCCTCTAGCTTGTTGATGGTGTACTTCCGTATGCAATTTGCATTTGTTGTAAGTAGGACTCGCGTTGTATCATCCATAAGAGTGACAGTATTGTTGGCTCGTATATCCATAATAATGTATGGTCCATACCATTTAGACTTGAACTTATGACTAATGAGTCTAAGATTTCCTCGATAATGCCAAACCAATTCTCTGACTTGAAATACGGGTCGTCGTTGTACTCTTTGAAATCGTTCATGCCATGCCTTAATGCGTGTTTGAATTGCTTGAATGTTGAAGACTGCTTGCTATCTTTTCTCATCGAGTTTTTTGAGTTGTAGTAGTCGTTGTCTGACTTGCTCTGGTTCCCCAATTTTGTACTCGAGTGACATTCGTAATGATGGTATGATATATTCAATGGGTGTAATTGCTTCCAATCTATATGTTAGTTGAAACGGTGTAAACTTTGTTGCGACTTTATACGTAGTATGGTATGCCCATAATGCGGAAGTGAGTTTTTCGTCTCAGTTCTTGCGATTCGTGTTCACTATCTTGGTTAATACAGTTTTTAAATTTTGTTGGTAGCTTCTGCCTATCCATTGCCTTGTGGATAATACGCTGTAAGACATAATGTTTCACTAAATACTCTGTCAGAGTTTTAACCCAAAGGGCCAACACGTGGCAACACGTGGCTGCCAGGTGGCCATTCGGCGTCATCACCCTGTGTGAGCAACGCTAAGTTTCCCAGAACAACCCCAACGACCCCTAGGGTTAGACTCTAATGCCCAAGTGGACAGGAGACTTAGGGTTTAGCCTAAGTCTCCCTAGAATGTCTGCCCCCAGAACCCTTGAGGGATAACCCTAGTTGACTTAGGGTTTAGCCTAAGTCTCCCTAGAGTGTCTACCCCCAAAACCCTTGAGGGATAACCCTAGTTGACTTAGGGTCTTGCCCTAGAAGACCTAGACAGGCTCATGCCCTAACCCCCATCAAGGAGACGTGTGTTCCACACATACCCCTGACAGAGCTAAGGCATCGTCACTTACCCCTTGAGGAATCACCCTCATCCGGGAGTACAACCCCTTTAGGGCGACAAGGGGTACCTAACCCCTAAGGGTTTGAGTGGCCAAGTTATACCCTAGACCTAGGGCTAGTACTTAGTGAGGACACGAGTGTGCCGTAGGCGACACGAGTGTTCTGCTAAGCAAACTCCCTAAGGCTAGGTTTGGGATAACCCTAAGCACATGACCTTGCGAGTGCCTCACGAAAGGGCTCTGCTAACATGTTTAGGTTGTTCAACCCTTGAATTCCAAGGAGAACACTCCCCTAGCCAAGTGTGCCAAAGCACACCTAGTTATGAGACCTAACCTCCCTTGAGCGGATGCCCAAGGCTTAGCACCCTAGTGCAAGCACAAGCATGTTTGTTTGCTAAAGTATCCAACCCCTTGGCGACAAGCCCATGACATAACCCCAAAGGGCGTGCCTCAGGCGTTGTACCATGTGACGTTTAGCCCAGTGTCACATCTCCATGTGACACTGCCTTCCCCGATGTGGGCTATCATGCCATAGCCCTTAGATTCAAGAGTTGCACCAAGTGCCACAAACGTGGCTCCTAAATGCCAACTCTAGAACCCCTATGAACCCTCAGGAATAGGTAACGTGAACCTGTCAAACAAGATCCCACGCCCACAGTTGGACAAGGACACGGATGTGCCTTGCTTGGCCTGTGTTACACCTAGCTTGACGTGGAGGAGGAGGCTGGAGACAAGCCTCAACCTCTGCCTCTTGGAACGTGCATTCCGACAAGACCTCCCAGGCATGGATTCGCCAACGTTAAGGGTAAGCTACCCCGAAGGTGGGACGTACCCCTGGCATCTGGAAGTTAGGGCGGCACAACAGAGGGTTGTGCCTTGACGACACAAGCTAGAGCTTGCACCGGGAGAAGAGTAACGAGCTCAGTCATGAACCCAGGAACCCTCACTCCTATATACTACCTTATTTATGTGACAGGCCCCCCCCCTGTTTTCCTGTTTACATAAGTGGGCTAGCACTGAAATCTCATTCCCAGAGGAACATACTTGGTGAGTTATCCATCGACCCCTAAACCCTAACCTGTCAAACCTGGGGTATTTCTAAGCATATCCGACATGCCGAACTCACCGGAACTAGCCATTAATCCAACCGGGACACGGAAAACAAGGTAAGAGTTTTCTAGAAGGTAAGTGCTAGCTTCGCTTAGAGTTTCTCGAATATCTAAGGACACCGGCCGGACTACCCCTAAACACCTAAGTGCACTAAGCGGGCTGTTTCTCACTACATCTAGGGCTTGTCAACATAGTACAGTAGGTAACAACAGTCAACGTCCAAAGTAAGAGGAGTCATAGTAAAAACTATGACACACTCCCCGCCTTTGAAAATGTCAACGTCCTCGTTGACGTCCAACTCCAAGACTAGATAATGTTAGAAAAAATTAACCAAAACTAACATATCACTCTATGCGGAGTCAGCCAAAAGTTCACATAAGTTTTATTACCCCCCTTGCATTACGCGAAACCAAGTACTTCAGAACCGTCGTTCACTGAGTCGTAAACCCAGCTGCCGGAGGCACCACCTGCGACATGAAGTCACTTGGAGACCTTTTGCACGTCTGCAAAGTCTGTCACCCGACGCACACAACACTGGTTAATTTCTTTACTTAACTAGAATTTATATTGGAGGCCTCTAGTTAGTGTTGTTGCCGGCCCCTTGGTTAACAAGAAATAAAGACTTGCTTTATTCCTTAATATTAAATGCTGTTGACGACCTCTGTCATCTAACGCACAACAAGCACTTCTCAAATGCTTGACCAAACACCTTCGCATTTCTTTGATTTTCCAATGGTCCCACATCTCCACATGTTACGATATTATAGCTTACATCTCTGCATCCCTCGGTGCTTCTCATTACCCCTTTTCATAAGGGTCTGCTACTATACCTATCTCTCATTAGTATATAGCTACGCCAGACTAAGTATGAGACTTTTATCGGAATCAAGCTCTTTTCCGATAAAGAGTACAAGTCGTAAAACCCTGTTCTTTGTAAACATGTCAATCTGGCCAGAGGCGATCACAGAGGCGCATGGCTGTACACATGTATACAACAAGGTCTTGCCAATCTACCAACTGCCATTCACTTGGTGTGTTATTAACATAAATTTATTCCCGATAGGAATCAAATTCAGTCAAATCCTGACCAAGTGTGATAGCCTTACCATTGTCTTTCGAACCATCTTTGTACTCTTTCATAACACCGACCAGTTCAGGGACCAGATAAGCTAACATACCTTTCTTACAAACAATGTGGAAACCAGGAAATTCAACCCATCTCTAGTGCCTCAATCGACAACTTTAGATAACACGTCTCTTAATTGTCACTTCATTGTACTCATTCCCCAAAGAGCACATCTACTAGATGCCGTTCAAACTTCCTAACTCTTATCTACTAAGTTCAAAATACAAATTTTAAGAACTTAGTTTCCACGATAAGAGTCTCCTGAACTCGTAATACTGCACGCCTCCATAACATTATATTTATTTCCAACTTAAATTGATTTCGTAAATGTTTCTCAACACTATACCGAAGTATAGCATTTTCACTAATTCAAGCAATTAGTGTTTTGATAAACATCTTTTTAAACTAATCCTTATTCATAAACAGTTGCAATTTCGATATTGATACTCTTGAATGGATAATGATCGTTTTAACGTTCAAATCCTAAGTTTATCAACTAGTTGTTATACTAGGATATAAACTTACAATCATATCAATTTAAAATGCTACAATAATATAGACATGGTCTTAGTTTACATGAACCGAACTTCAATTTTGAGATGGACATATATGTTATGACAGTATTCGAGGAACTTGTTCAGAGACTAAGAGGAATCATGAACTAGTGTCTGGTTCATCTAATTGATTTAGTAAGATATCAACCTCCACATAAATGTTATCATAACACTGAAGTGTTATATCAACTTCATGTTTTAGTCATACCTTATAATTCAATAGATCTCCCCAAACATGAATAAAATATCTAGTTCAGTACATTGAACTAAGATACATTATTCACTCTAGACACCTAGCAATCCAGAAAGTATCACATTGCCCCTCAAGCAATGTATTGAGAAATGTCTCATTTCTCAACTAACTTGAAAACACGTTTCAAGTTATAACACTAAGGTAGTGCCTTACCAAAGTGTCAGACTCAAATCCACTTGAGTCTTTATATTATATGATTACGGCCACCTCATGTGATCATAACCAAGTTTGATATTGAGCGCTCCAAACTCAATATTGAAGAGATATCATACATACTTTGACAAGTCATTTATAACCAATCTTGAAAAGATTGTCACAAATTCTGCCAAAGTTTAGAATATAAATATCTCAACAGATGAGGTGATAGGAAACCTCATATTTCGAACCGGATATTGGACGAACCTTGAACTACAATCATCAAGAAGGGACACCATCTTCTTGAGCTAATCCCGCTACTCACTTCAAGAATATTGAACCAACTCAAGGAACACCATCAAACCTTGAGATAGAACTAACAACTAACCCAAGGAATACAATCAAACCTTGAGTCAAGAATAGTTCTATTTTTCAATATTCCGAAAGATTGAAGATACATACTTTATTTGTTCTTTAAGTGCCCACATTTGCGACCATGATGCAGAGTCAAGAAACCGTCTTTTGAATAATCGTATTCGACTCTAAAATGAAATTGATATTGAAAATCAATATCAACTTCAATTCTCATCGAACACCGACTCTCTGAGGAGGTACATGCACTTAAACCTCCAATGGAAATCCGATTACTAGCTCATTGTAATTCTCAACATAAGTTATCAAACTTAGCAAGTTTCCTTACTTAGTCGATAAACAAAGTGAGAATCCCAAATCATGCTCTTCTTAACCAAGGAATCACCCTTGTTCAAGACTTCTCCCCACATTGCAAACAACGTTACAGTTTCAAGATTAAAGAGTTAACAATGAAAATGCACAAGTGTGCGCCGAACGCCTTCACTATGCAAGTCTTCATTACTCAGTAAACTAAAAATGTAAACGTATGTTTCCAACATTACTCTTTCTGATAGATCATGCCATCTATCCCAAAAGTTGCATTGATAGGGATGCAACATTAAATCCGTCTACTGCCAAAATATATTTATCTCATTCTTATGATCCCATATGAGATAACTTCATAATCAAGTTAGCGAGCTAGCTAACTTGAATATAAAGTGCGCGCCTTACAACAACTAAGGTTTCAAGTTGTACTTTGTTCAAATAGACTTGAACTTAGTAAACTATTTCACCTAATGTTACTTGCAGCTAGCGTCATCAAATATTGCGAACATCGGACAATACTTTGATTACATTGGATCTTCGAACCAACTGCTTAACATATTCATCATATGTTAATATTTGACATTCGTTGTATTATAAGTTCATCACCATAGTCTGCTTCTAGAGTTACACTCTCGGAAACATGCACTATAATAAGAGCTTATTTTACACTTTATGTCAAAATGTAGTGTTCATTCTTATGTTTGAATATGCCCCTTCTCCGAAGTCAAAGATGCACTTCTGAACATAAGTCTTTCCCCGTTTGAACACTATTGTTGGACGATATTGAATCTTGACCTAAGCCAAAACTCAATGGACACTGTCTGTTTCAAATCATGTGTTATCCCAAATTCAAACACCTTAAAGAAAAAGAAAAATTTTCAATAATGTGTAATAGGATATCACAAGCCCACTCACAAGACTTAGTTTGTAAGCCAGAACAAACTAACATGCCATGTCTTGTGGAAGTATATGGTAAAGTAACCTGGCATATAACCTTGGAAGTTGCCTTCCAAGTGCTACCACATTAAGTCCATAACCCACACCCACTTTAAGTAGTGTTCTTTGAAGAGTTATAGATCTCAGGACCAACTCTCCACGCAGAATTCAGACATTAGCCGAAAGTGATAGAGTACTTCAAGAATTTAGAACTAACTAAACCCTAAAATACACTACACTTTAGGTAGTCCTACTGACCGAGAATAGGCTCCGATACCAATTGTCAGAGTTTTAACCCAAAGGGCCAACACGTGGCAACACGGTGGCCATTCGGCGTCATCACCCTGTGTGAGCAACGCTAAGTTTCCCAGAACAACCCCAACGACCCCTAGGGTTAGACTCTAATGCCCAAGTGGACAGGAGACTTAGGGTTTAGCCTAAGTCTCCCTAGAATGTCTGCCCCCAGAACCCTTGAGGGATAACCCTAGTTGACTTAGGGTTTAGCCTAAGTCTCCCTAGAGTGTCTACCCCCAAAACCCTTGAGGGATAACCCTAGTTGACTTAGGGTCTTGCCCTAGAAGACCTAGACAGGCTCATGCCCTAACCCCCATCAAGGAGACGTGTGTTCCACACATACCCCTGACAGAGCTAAGGCATCGTCACTTACCCCTTGAGGAATCACCCTCATCCGGGAGTACAACCCCTTTAGGGCACAAGGGGTACCCTGAACCCCTAAGGGTTTGAGTGGCCAAGTTATACCCTAGACCTAGGGCTAGTACTTAGTGAGGACACGAGTGTGCCGTAGGCGGACACGAGTGTTCTGCTAAGCAAACTCCCTAAGGCTAGGTTTGGGATAACCCTAAGCACATGACCTTGCGAGTGCCTCACGAAAGGGCTCTGCTAACATGCTTAGGTTGTTCAACCCTTGAATTCCAAGGAGAACACTCCCCTAGCCAAGTGTGCCAAAGCACACCTAGTTATGAGACCTAACCTCCCTTGAGCGGATGCCCAAGGCTTAGCACCCTAGTGCAAGCACAAGCATGTTGTTTGCTAAAGTATCCAACCCCTTGGCGACAAGCCCATGACATAACCCCAAAGGGCGTGCCTCAGGCGTTGTACCATGTGACGTTTAGCCCAGTGTCACATCTCCATGTGACACTGCCTTCCCCGATGTGGGCTATCATGCCATAGCCCTTAGATTCAAGAGTTGCACCAAGTGCCACAAACGTGGCTCCTAAATGCCAACTCTAGAACCCCTCAATGAACCCTCAGGAACTAGGTAACGTGAACCTGTCAAACAAGATCCCACGCCCACAGTTGGACAAGGACACGGATGTGCCTTGCTTGGCCGTGTGCTACACCTAGCTTGACGTGGAGGAGGAGGCTGGAGACAAGCCTCAACCTCTGCCTCTTGGAACGTGCATTCCGACAAGACCTCCCAGGCATGGATTCGCCAACGTTAAGGGAAGGTGGGACGTACCCCTGGCATCTGGAAGTTAGGGCGGCACAACAGAGGGTTGTGCCTTGACGACACAAGCTAGAGCTTGCACCGGGAGAAGAGTAACGAGCTCAGTCATGAACCCAGGAACCCTCACTCCTATATACTACCTTATTTATGTGACAGAGGCCCCCCCCCTGTTTTCCTGTTTACATAAGTGGGCTAGCACTGAAATCTCATTCCCAGAGGGAACATACTTGGTGAGTTATCCATCGACCCCTAAACCCTAACCTGTCAAACCTGGGGGTATTTCTAAGCATATCCGACATGCCGAACTCACCGGAACTAGCCATTAATCCAACGGGACACGGAAAACAAGGTAAGAGTTTTCTAGAAGGTAAGTGCTACCTTCGCTTAGAGTTTCTCGAATATCTAAGGACAGCCGGCCGGACTACCCCTAAACACCTAAGTGCACTAAGCGGGGCTGTTTCTCACTACATCTAGGGCTTGTCAACATAGTACAGTAGGTAACAACAGTCAACGTCCAAAGTAAAGAGGAGTCATAGTAAAAACTATGACATACTCGTTACAAAAACTTTGATGACGTTGTGACAAAATGCGTTCATTGGTCACTAATAAGTTCCATAGGAATACCAAATCGTACTACAATATTCTCGTAGATAAACTTGGTGATGTTGTTGCGCAGTAATCCCATAATGTGATAGCTTCTGCCTATTAGTAATTAATCTGTCAAACTAGTATATATTGATTCTTTTTGTTATTTTAGGATTGATTGGTCCCATATAAATCCATTCCCCACTTCATAAATGGTGCTAATATGCAAGTTGTAACTAAAATGGGCATGGCTATAGTCCCATTTCCTAATAATTAGCAATTTTAGCTATTTAATTAGCATTTTCTAATATTAAAGGAATATTCTTTAGAATATATGTTTGAAAATAGAATATTCTTTAAAATATTCTATTTTGTATTCTACCCTTTAATAAATTATAGCATTCATTAAACAAAAATTAATAACATTATAAAAGTAGAAGGTATTAAATTATATAATTATTGCCTATATAAACAATTAAGGAAGAGCATAAGAGGTACATATATAAATATTGATGTTGTTATTAAAATATTAATATTAAATATAACATTATTAATTAAAAATTTGTAGTAGTAATAATATATATATAAAATCCTATATAATATAGTCAATCTTCCATATCATTTTTTAAATTATATAGTTAAGTAAACAATTTGGTACTATTATTAAAGAGTTTATAATAATTATGAATATTAAAATATATGATATTTTATAATTTTGTAATTGCTTTAAGCTTCAGAAAAACATACATTCCCTTGCAATTTTGTTAATCGTGACTTTATCAATGCTTCTTGACATCCACCCATATCGAATAGATTTAACATTTATAAAAACATGCTGGGTCTTTTTGATTGGGAGACCATGTTTTCTCTAGGCATCCATTATATCTTTCGCTCTCCTTTTCGTGTCGCCTTTTTTGTGGTTTGAACCATGCAACCTTAACAATACTATTTTTTGTGATTACTTCAGGTGTGTCGATAATTTGACCCATCCAAATAGGCTGATTATATGACGCATCGGAGTAATGAGAACCATCATTAGTTTTGAAGATCCTAGCAGCAATCAAAGTATGCTTTAGGTTTTTGGTTCCTTTGTCCAACAAAGTGTGGGGCTTGCACTTCCACATCACTACTGGCTTCTATGTCGTCTGTGCTCAGTGATGTCATTTCAATCTCCTCTCGCCACCTTGTTTTAGGCCAAAAGGGTGTTGCAATTCTGTACTTGTGACAGTAGGCCCTTCCAACTCTCAAACAACAGTCTCCCAATAGTCAACCATATGCTTATATAGTTCTGAGTAACCAGTTGCCTTATCAGAATTCTTTGCATCGATTTTGAACCCATGCCACATATTTTTTGATGCCATCAATAATAACCTCTTGTTCCTTGAGCTGGGCACTCAATGGAATAGGGTCTGGTTGTCCTTCTGGGAGAAGTGGCTTTCCATTCTCTCCACTTTTGAAGAGCATTAACCCCTTTTCGGTAACCACTCCTGCTCTGATGGCCATAACTTGTACTGCATAATAGGTATACCATTTCGTATGGAGAAAAAGAATTGTAGCGGCACAAGGTGACCAACTAAAGAATCACCCCCTCTTTTATATACTCCTTGAGAAATTTTTTGAAGTCTGGCACCTCAGTCACAAGCAAAGCACAACTTTTTTTGGAGATGCAATTTTCAAAAAGATTCATCATATGCGGTAAGGTAAGTGCACTTGTCCTTTTTGTAGAGTTGGAGACCTTGCTGAAGAACGCATCAATATCTTCATGAGTGTGACCAACCATAAGAAAAAACTGAGCGTGATTGTTTCAACACACCTTGGCAACAAGCATTGACAGTATTGCTAGCACATATCTAGAAATAAAAGTAAGTATGAGCTTGAGAAACCCTTAAGTAAAATGATTACCTATTTTTGTTCTCGCCTGCATAATTATCCATCTGTAAAAGCAAATGACGAGGAAGCTTATTTGATGTTGAGGACACATGTACACTATTTGAGCTAGATCCCTCCACTGAACCTGAACTCTCAACAGGGCCATCTTTTTTGTGCAGGTTGCTGACAATGCCTCTCATATTCCCAAGTAGCCTCAAGTGCAGACGTGTTCATGAGAGCATTATGTAAAGGTTGAAGGTGTTGTTTCTTCACTTTGAGATCACCGATAGGACTTGTCTGTGAGTGGGCTTCAAGGTTTCTGAAACACATGGCCAATGACCCAATAGTGAAATTGGAGTCGCTAGACCAAGTGGAAGTGAAAAGTGTCCATATGATTCACAACCGTGTCCATGTGTTAGCACACCTGTCAATGAAATCGGAAGTTTCATGACATTTCCAAGGCACTTTGGTGTTGCAACGAGCTTTGGAATGCTGGTCTTTGAATGATCCATCTTTCATGGATCAAGCCAGGTACTCTGATGGGCGTGACATAGAAAGCATGCGGTGTGCATAGTACTGAGACCAGCAAGTTTGTTGCGCAATCATGTGGGCCTCCATCTTCTTTTGAATGGCAATGATCTCCACCAAGGTTTTTGCACAAGCCTCGCAGCCTTCAATTGTGCAAAGTGCCATTAGGTGAAACTCTGTCACAAACTACACCCACGAAGTCGGACCCTAGTTTCTCTTCTGACACTGCTTCCATTGGATTTATAGCTGTGATGATGCCTCTCCCAACCTCAATCTCATGAAGAAAGAGAATCACCTCATCCATCACAGCAGGTAAGCCACATCTGAAAACTCGTGCTACTGTTTGTTTGTGACTCTGTATATTCTGTGTCAACCTTGACTTCATCCAAATTCCCAATACAGGAGAACCCTCATCAAATTCCATTCCAGGAACCTCAACATGCTTGAAAATGGTGTTCACCCATACGTACACACAAGATCCTTGGGCAATATTGTGACATGATGCATTATCATCTCGAACTTCCACAGTTCCAGTGCCAACTATCTCGTTGTTCCGAAGAAGACATACTTTATCTCCAGTATTATACATATTGTCCTACACATAAAAAATTGTGTTATTTATGAATCTGTTTATGCAATATTTTTAAGAAATCATAACTGCAGTTGCTTAATAATATGCATGTGCAATAAACATAATTATATATAAAGATAATATCTCATACTTTATTAATATAACTGATGGGCGGGATTAATCCCGCCGCAGACTCTACCCCTTCAGAGTGAGTCGGCGGAATTAATCCCGCAGCTGACTCTACCCCATCGGAGAGAGTCGGCGGGATTAATCCCGCCGCCGACTCTACCCCGTCGGAGAGAGGCAGCGGGATTAATCCCGCCGCGGGCTCCCTCAGACGAGGAAGTACCAGCGGGATTAATCCCGCTGAAGACTCCCTCCGACGAGGAAAGTAGCGGCGGGATTAATCCTGCCGCGGGCTCCCTCCGACGAGGAAGTAGCGGCGAGATTAATCCTGTCGCGGGCTCCTCCGACTAAGAAGTACCGGCGGATTAATCCTGCCGCCGGATCTTCCTCGTCTGTGAGAGTCGGCGGGATTAATCCTGCCGCAAATTCCTCCGACGAGGAAGAGGGGGCGGGATTAATCCCGCCCACAACACTGACGACGGAGAAAGGCAGCAGGATTAATCCCGCCCACAACTCTGACGACGGGGAATAAGCGGCAGGATTAATCCCACCCACAACTCTCTCCGAAACTATGATTTTCAAAGAGATTCGGGATGAATTCTGCCCACAAATATTTAAAACAGTGAAAGTAGTGGCGAGATTAATCCCGCCACCCCTTCTCTGCTTCCTAAAATGGTTGGCGAGATTAATCCCGCCGACAACTCTTTCTAATAAATTCAAGTAAATCATTATCAGTTGAGAAAGCTATCGGCGGGATTAATCTCGCCGCTCTTTTTAAGAGGCGGAGAAGCATTGCCCGAACTAATTCTGCCATAGCTATGAAAAGATGGTGGCGGAATTAATTCCGCCACCTCTTCAAAGAGGTGAAAAAAAATGGCCGGATTAATCCCGCCGCCCCGGCTAACCCGAGAATACTAAGTTAAAAGTATATTTAAACGGGATAAATCCCTAACAGAATATATTGTAATCCTAATGCATTCCTAAATCCCTAATTCTAAAATTTAAGAGAGAATGTAAGAGAGTGAATCTTTATAAATATATCTAAATTTGTTTATAATACTTACTTATAAACAGCACTGAAGGCGCCGTGCTTTCCTATAAAAATAGCGCACCCAATTTAATGTCGATCCTGAGCTGATCACCAAGAAGAAAAAGGAAAATTTAAAGAGTGAAAATGAAAAACCCTTACCGGAGAAAGAACCAGATCTGAATTTGAGTGGGAAATTAAATGTATTTTCAAATTTACATGTCAGACTGATAATACTTATGTCAGAAATTCGATATTTTTGAAATAACAGAAAAGAAAAATTAAGATGAGTTGAAACAAATAACCGACAGTCTGACATATATACTCTCCAATTCCAATGAGTGTTTTTAAAATTGCATTTAATGTTATTCAAGTGCTTCAAGCTGTTTTAATATTACGAAATTTTTGTAATTATTCTACATTCTTAATATTCAAGTATATATTATTAAGTTTATATTATATATATATATATACACTAATACAATAAATAAATTGATATATTATTATGTATCATTTAAAATATATTCATAGTCTGTTTATTATTATTATTTTCTTAATTACTCGAGTAATTAATTTACATTCCTACTATTAATGGGATATTCTTTGTTATTTTCTTAATATTCAAAGAATATTCCAAATTAAACATGATTTGTAAGGTTCCATGGTATATACTATGTATATACGCCACGTATACTCTGCCATGGAGGTGCCAAGTGGCATTAGGATTCATACACACTAATATGGGCATTGGCTAATCTGGGGGCTGGCTAATCTGGGCACCATGATTTACTTGGTACCAAGAGTGCTAATCCTAGCACAGACACTTAGTATAAATACCCTGTATCAGCCAGACCTAATTGAATCGTATTTAGTATTCACATCTCTCTCATTGGTGGAGATGCCGGGTAGTCCTTTTTCGGCTTAGTTTTTTTGTGTTCCTTTTTGTCTCCCTCTTCCCTTGTGTTCTTGGTCGTGATGGCAAACCGAAGAAAGGTGGTTGCGTTGTTCGATGCACTACAATTGAGCGTGGCAAATCAGACTGCTCTGCTGCAAGAAATTCACCAAGGAATTGCAGCAGAATGCTAGTATGCCGCAGAGTTCTAATCCACACCTTTTGGGTTCCATCCACGGGTTCGTCCAGAATTCTTCAAGGGGGAGATTGGAGCAGACGTGTACCATTGGTGGGAACATTTTCAAGGGATTGCTGATTACCATGGATGGTCTGACTCCCAGCGGTTGCGAGAGTTCCCAACGTGTTTGCAAGGACTTGCCTTGCAATGGTACAATGGTGTCCCCGTTCTTGATCGACAAGATTGGAACATCTTATCCCAGCGTTTCAAGCAAGCTTTTGGTAAGCCCGAGGATTCTGCTGCAGCTTTTCGTGAGCTCCATGACTTGAAGCAAGTGTCGGGAGACTGTCCAACGATTCGGGATTAAGTTTCGAAACTTGGTCAATCGTGCAGATCCAAGCATGAAGAACGGGTACGTTTGGGCTTGTTATGGCCAGCTCTTCGCCCTGATTTGGCTGGCTTGGTGGAGGGCTTTGGTCCTTCGACTGTGGAGGAGGCCTTGCGGATTGCACAACGATTTGAGAACTCATTGGGGGCAGCACAACGTGTATATCCTGTATCAGCACTATTCCTGGGACATCCGATCCTGTTCCGATGGAGGTGGGTGCTGTTCATATGGAGGACCAGTCCTTAGGCCGCAGGAGGGGCCCAGGCCAAGCTGTTGATCGGCGTGGTCGTGGTCGTGTCGTGGTCGTGTGAATTTCTCGCAGCAGAGCAGTCTGATTTGCCACGCTCAATTGTAGTGCATCGAACAACTGCAACCACCTTTCTTCGGTTGCCATCACGACCAAGAACACAAGGGAAGAGGGAGACAAAAAGGAACACAAAAAAAACTAAGCCGAAAAAGGACTACCGCCATTGGTGGGAACATTTTCAAGGGATTGCTGATTACCATGGATGGTCTGACTCCCAGCGGTTGCGAGAGTTCCCAACGTGTTTGCAAGGACTTGCCTTGCAATGGTACAATGGTGTCCCCGTTCTGATCGACAAGATTGGAACATCTTATCCCAGCGTTTCAAGCAAGCTTTTGGTAGCCCGAGGATTCTGCTGCAGCTTTTCGTGAGCTCCATGACTTGAAGCAAGTGTCGGGAGAGACTGTCCAACGATTCGGGATTAAGTTTCGAAACTTGGTCAATCGTGCAGATCCAAGCATGACAGAACGGGTACGTTTGGGCTTGTTATGGCCAGCTCTTCGCCCTGATTTGGCTGGCTTGGTGGAGGGCTTTGGTCCTTCGACTGTGGAGGAGGCCTTGCGGATTGCACAACGATTTGAGAAACTCATTGGGGGGCAGCACAACGTGTATATCCTGTATCAGCACCTATTCCTGGGACATCCGATCCTGTTCCGATGGAGGTGGGTGCTGTTCATATGGAGGACCAGTCCTTAGGCCACAGGAGGGGCCCAGGCCAAGCTGTTGATCGGCGTGGTCGTGGTCGTGGTCGTGGTCGTGGTGGTCGTGGGCGGAACATTCAGTGCTATGAGTGTCGAGGTTGGGGACATGTTGCACGAGCATGTGCAAATCGACATCAAGTAGCTGCCATCGAGATTGCAGAAGAAGTGGAGACTCTTCCGCAGCCGGAAAACGAGGCATAGTGCATGGGGTGTCAGAGGACCCATGCACTAGGCACATTGCACCACCTCTGAAGAACTTGATTCCAGCGCATGGTCGACACTTCCCCGAAGCACCTTTGTTCTTCCATGCTTGTGCGGGCATAGGGGTCTCGAGTGAGTTACTGGACACTGAGCGTTTTATGTTTGTGTTCTCCGGCATGGTAGAAGGAACTCCTGTTTCAGTCCTGGTGGACTCCGGATCCAGTATATCTTCTATCAATCGATCAGTAGCGGAGTCCTTGCACTTGCACACAATACAGCTGAGCAAACTTTGAAGGTAGTGTTTGCTGATAAGCAGTCTTTTGCTAGATCACATCGAATTGCACATGTGCCTGTGGTGTTAGGAGATACCATCATCTACTTCCGTTGCGGGTGATGCCGAGCCAAGTCCATGACATCATCCTCGGTGTCAATTGGCTTCGTGCGGTCAAGGCAAGATGTGATTTTGAAATGTGCACGTTGTCTATCCCAGGATGCCCCCCATTGCAGGCTACAGGACATGCACCGAATGGCATGGCGGCAACATTGCAGGGCATGATGGCGCCTAAGGCAGAGCCTTCTCCAGAGCAACGAGCTAAGGACATCAAGGAGCTGTTGGCGAGGTATCCGAGCCTATTCAAACCCATTGTAGGAGATGCAAATCCCCTGTTGACTACTCGGCATCAATCCCGACTGGTACAACTCGCCCGATCAGAATGGGGCTTAGGCGACGATCTCCAAAGGAGAAGGATATCTTGAATCGTATTTAGTATTCACATCTCTCTCATTGCGTTGTGTGGTGGAGATGCCGGGTAGTCCTTTTTCGGCTTAGTTTTTTTTGTGTTCCTTTTTGTCTCCCTCTTCCCTTGTGTTCTTGGTCGTGATGGCAACCGAAGAAAGGTGGTTGCAGTTGTTCGATGCACTACAATTGAGCGTGGCAAATCAGACTGCTCTGCTGCGAGAAATTCACCAAGGAATGCAGCAGAATGCTAGTATGCCGCAGAGTTCTAATCCACACCTTTTGGGTTCCAATCCACGGGTTCGTCCAGAATTCTTCAAGGGGAGATTGGAGCAGACGTGTACCATTGGTGGGAACATTTTCAAGGGATTGCTGATTACCATGGATGGTCTGACTCCCAGCGGTTGCGAGAGTTCCCAACGTGTTTGCAAGGACTTGCCTTGCAATGGTACAATGGTGTCCCCGTTCTTGATCGACAAGATTGGAACATCTTATCCACAGGTAACACTCCAGCAGCAACCATGTCAGCTTTGGAGCTCGTAAACGAGGGAAAGACCAGTCCAGGGCAGTCACAAAGCATAAGTTTCTCGTTGATGATCAGAGTTTGGAAGTGCTTCGTCTTCCCCGGTGTAGAGGTAACCCCTGTACGTTTGACCACCAACACATTGATTGTTGAACTCTTCCCTACGTTCGGGTACCCACAAATCCCACTGCTACTCGCCTCGCCCCTGAATCTTTCACTGAGAAGCATCGTAGCTTGAGGCCGAGGCAATTTCACTGTGATCTTCTTTTCGATTCTCACAGATTTTTTCGGCTTCTCTTTGGAGGTATGCCAATAGCTCCTCACGGTCAAGAATCCGAACATTTTCATCTTCATCTTCCTCTAATGGTTTTTGCTTCCTTTCCTTCCAAATATCGGTCGCAAACTTTGCTGACCAAAATACATAATCGATTCCCTGATCATCAAAGTATGTTGCCCATTCTTTCCTGATTGAAACTGGTAAAAGATCAGACTTGTTCAAGAGCAGTACTGTCTTCTTACTCTCTCATCAATCTCTTTGACATATGCCTCAAGATCAGGAGAGCGGTAGAACCACACCTAGTTCCGAAGCCGGATGGGACTACACGTTTCACTATTGATTTCAGGCCATTGAACGATGTTTCTGTTCCAGATTCATATCCACTACCAAGGGTGGATGATTTGGTCGATGCATTGGGGAATAGTCGGTACTTCACTATTCTTGACATGGCTTCCGGCTATTGGCAGATCCCTATGGCTCCTGAAGATGCAGCAAAGACAGCATTTCGAACACCATCCGGCTTGTACGAGTTTACAGTCATGCCATTTGGGTTGGTCGGGGCCCCAGCAACCTTCCAGCGGATGATGGATGAGCTATTGGAGGGCTTTGAAGAATTTGCACGTGCGTACATCGATGACCTTCTTATTCACTCTGCTACGTGGGAGGAGCACATTCAGCAGTTAGAGCGGGTCCTGCAGCGATTGGTGCAATACGGGCTGAAGTTGAAAGAGCAGAAGTGCAAGTTCGGATGTACCTCCTTGAAATACTTAGGATTCATCATCACGGCAGAGGGTGTGAAACCAGATCCCGAGAAGACCCTAGCTATACGAGAATTTCCTGCTCCTGAGTCAGTGGCGGAGTTGCAGCGTTTCTTGGGAAAGGCAACATACCTAGCGAGGTTTGTTCCGCGGTTCTCAGATTTGACAGCCCCATTGCGAGGATTGTTAAAACAAGGAGCTCAGTTCCGGTGGTCCAAGAAGTGTCAGAAGGCGTTCGAGGATGTTAAGGCATTGCTAGGATCTCCACCTTTGTTGCGGTATCCGGACTTTGCCAAATCCTTTATTCTTCGGACCGATGCTTCAGATGTCGGGTTGGGGCCGATCTGTTACAGGAGACTCCAATGGTCAGCGGTACCAATCGCTTATGCAAGTCGGAGCCTTACTGAGGCAGAGAAAAATTATTCCACCACGGACAAGGAATGTCTGGCAGCCGTATGGGCCTTTCAAAAGTTCCATGCATATCTACATGGCTCCAACACATTGTTGGAAACTGATCATGCTGCTGTCAACTCAATCATGAAGAGGAGGAATGTGACAGGACGACTTGCACGTTGGGCGTTAATTTTGCAAGGGTATCGTTTTCGGGTTGTTCATCGCCAGGGTCTAGCATGGCGGATGTGGATGCGTTATCCCGAGCTCCTGTGGTAGTAGCAGCCCCTGTAGCATTGTTGCCGGATGCCCTTCCTGATCGCGTACTTCCGAGGCGGGAAGACATTGTGGAGGCTCAAAAGATGGAGCCATGGATCAGGAGGTTGCGTGAAGTCTTGAGTAGTGAGGTACCCTGCGAGGATCTTAATTTTTCGCACATATGCACGATCTTTCAGACTGATGGATGACTTGCTTGTCTTTGTTGGAGACGGTTCCGAGTGTCGTGTGGTGGCACCACCAGTTTACATTAACTCCTGGTTGCAGTTCTTTCATGACAACCCGATGTCCGGACACATGGGATTCCAACGATGCCTTGAGAGGATTCGACAGCACTTGTATTGGCCCCGATTGCGACAAGACCTACATGAGTACATTCATACGTGTCCGGAGTGTCAACAGCATAACGTGTCCACACTTCCTCCTGCAGCAACCCTGGAACCAATTCGAGTTTCTCGCCCCTTTGAGCTGGTAGCGTATGACATCATGGGACCATTCCCTGTGTCACAGTTCGGTAATCGATACATCATTGTGTGCTCTGATTACTTGACTCGGTGGTAGAAGTGTGTGCTTTGCCAGATGCTACAACAACTTCCATCATCAAGTTCCTACTAGCTCAAGTGGTGTTGAGGCATGGTTGCCCCGAACGAATTTTATCGGATCAAGGACCAGGCCCAGCAGCGGAAGCAGTAGCTTTGTTGATGCGACGGTTGCAGATCCGACAATCTTTTGCCTCAGCTTATCATCCTGAGACTGATGGTTTGGTGGAGCGGTTGAACAGGACTTTCAAAGTCATGCTTGCCAAGTATGTGCGTCCTGACCATACGGATTGGGATATGTGGCTTCCATATCTCCAATTTGCTTATGTTTCAGCCCCTCACAAGTCAACAGGGATTTCCCCATTCAAAGCTTTGTATGGTCGTGAACCTGTATTTGCCACCAGCAGTTGGCATTACTCCTCATGAAGCACGGTATATGGATGGGCGTATGTGGTTGGAGCATTTGAACCAAGTCCTTCCTCTGTTGTATGCTCAAGGTGGAGAACAGTTAGCTCGTGCACAAGAGTATCAGCGTCGGACTTACAATCAACGACAGATTATCATAATTAAATTAGTCTTATTCTTAATTATCTCAGTAATTATTCTACATTTGTATATATTAATGGGATTTTCTCAATTAATTTGTTATTATTTCAAGAATATTCTAGGTTAAACCTTATTATCAATTTTAAATTAATATATATTATTAAAACTATATATGGCTATATATTAGATAAATCATATATTATTATGTATAATTTAAAATATGTTCATAGTGTGTATATTAATATTATTTTCTTAATTATTCGATGTTTGTTTTGCACATATTATATATAAACACAATTATAATTTATATATACATGTGCACACGCATTAGAAGCACTTACAGAGACACATATGCACACACATGTACATTGCCCTAAACCAAACTTGAGAAATTATATGTTGCTTCTTTATTGAAAAACATCATGTTCAACGCATGTATGATCTATATGTACTCAGTGTGTGTATGTAACACATTAAATTTACATATGTAATATATATGTATGTATGTGTGTATACACATGTGTATGTATATATGTGTACTAATATAATATATGCAATGTGTACGATTTTCATTTGTTAACACTCTATCTCTTCTCTCATACATACACAGTGTCACCATGCATAATCCCTTCTCTCATACATACACACCATGCATGATCATGATCCATAATATGTAGCCTGTCTCTTCTCTCATACGTACACACCATGCATGATCCATAATATGTACTGATGTTACAATATTATGTAATATATAATGTATATCTGTGTATAACACTTACTCCTCTCATACATAAACACCATGCATGATCCATCCTAACCCTAAACCCTAAACCCTACATTGAATTTACACATGTAATATGTATGTATGTCTGTGTGTATACACGTGTGTATGTATATGTGTGTACTAATATATCCAATGTGTATGAATTTAATTTGTTAACACTCTCACTCTTCTCTCATACATACACACCATGCATGATCCATGTAAATATGTACTGTCTCTCTTTTTTCAAACATACACACCATGTATGATCCATAATATGTATTGTCACTCTTCTTTCATACATACACACCATACATGATCCTGTACTCTATCTCTCTAATATTAATATATACTAATATGTATGTATGTCTATGTGTATAATACTATGTGTGTATATATGTATCGCTGCATGTGAAACTTTAACACTCTCATGGACACACGTGTTAAACCCTTGCATGATATTTATTCTTGGGGTGTATGTGATACACCCACGCACACGCACACGCTGATAATATGAAAGAATATTCGTTTAGGGCGAATCTATAATTTATTCTTTTTAGGGTTTAAGTATATTCTTAGAAGGAATATTCGATTAGGGTTAATATATATTCTATTCCTTTTAGGGTTTTAGTATATTCCTAGGGTTTGTAAGGCGGCGGCGGCGGCGGCATGGAAATCTCCTTCTCTCTCTCACACAGGTGAGATCTCTCTCTCTATCTCACACGCACACTTCTCTGCGTTTATTTGTGATATTTATTTATTTTTATTCACATATATATTTTATATGTGTGTGTATCTTAATAATATAATTTAGATCTCTATCTCTCGCACACACACGCACACTCGTATACATATATACACACAGATATATATATATATATATATATATATATATGTATGTATATATATCTGTATATATATATATATCTCCTCTCTCTCTCTTCTCTATAGATCTCTATCTCTTGCACACACACGCACACTCGTATACACACACACACACACACATACACACACACACACACACCACATATATATATATATATATATATATATATATATATATCCTTCTCTCTCTCTTTCTCTATAGATCTCTATCTCTCGCACACACGCACACTCGTATACATATACCACACTATATATATATACATATACACACACACACAGATATATATATATATATATTCTATTATTTATCTATATATATGTGTGTGTGTGTATCTGTATAATTTTATTGATTTGTTAATTGTATCTCTCGCACACACACGCACACTCCTGTATATATGTGTGTGTGTGTTTGTTTGTTTATTGTATGATTTTATTTGTTTCACACATGCATACACACGATATACACATACACATATATATATATATATATACCTATGTATACATACATTATATGTGTACAGTATCTGATAATTTTATTTATTTTATCTCTCGCACACAGACGCGTATATACATATACATATACATATATATATGTGTGTGTATCTGTATAATTTTATCTGATTTGACTATCTCTGGCACACACACGCACTCTCCTACACACACATATACATATATATATCTGTGTGTGTGTGTGTGTGTAGCGGCGGGATTAATCCCGCCGCTATATAATTAGCCACTCGGCGGCGGGATTAATCCTGCCGCTCATTCGTTACCCTCGTGAGCGGCAGGATTAATCCCGCCGCTATATAATTAGCCACTCGGCGGTGGGATTAATCCCGCCGCTCATTCGTTACCCTCGTGAGCGGCGGGATTAATCCCGCCGCCTACGCATGCCCTGCGCGGAATCGACGGGATTAATCCCGCCGCCATTGGCCTACCTGAAGGGCTAGGCGGCAGGATTAATCCCGCCGAATTCCGCGCAGGGCATTGGTGTCCAGCGGGATTAATCCCGCCGCCTACAATCGAAGTGAAGGGCCTGGGCAGCGAGATTAATCCCGCCGCATACGCATGCCCTGCGCGGAATCGGGTGGGATTTATCCCACCGCCATTGGCCTGCCTGAAGGGCCTAGGCGGCGGGATTAATCCCGCAAGATTTTGCACAGGGCATTGGCGTTCGGCGGGATTAATCCCGCCGACTAAGGCCCGAGTGAAGGCCTGGGCGGCGGGATTAATCCCACTGCGTACGCATGCCCTGCGCGGAATCGGGCGGGATTTATCCCGCCGCCATTGGCCTGCCTGAAGTGCCTAGGTGGCGGGATTAATCCCGCCCGATTCCGCACAGGGCATTGCGTCGACGGGATTAATCCCGCCGCCTAGGGCCGAAGTGAAGGGCGGGGCGGCGGGATTAATCCCGCTACCCTACACGGAATCAGGCGGGATTAATCCCGCCGCCAAAGGACTGCCTAAAGGGCCTAGGCGGCGGGATTAATCCCTCCCAATTTCGAGCAGGGAATTGGCGTCCGGTGGGATTAATCCCGCCACATAGGGACCGAGTGAAGGCCCTGGCGGCGGGATTATCCCGCCGAGTCTTCAATGCCTGTTGGAGGAATGAATCCCGCCACCCTTCACTTTTTTCTCCATTGGTGAGTCGGACCAATCCCAAACATTTCTGTCTGAGACGTAAAAGGTTTACAACATACCAATGGAGAGAATTGGGAAGGGTGGGGAAATTCATTTAACCATCCTTACATGGTGGGCGAGATTAATCCCGCCTCCTTTCTGGAGTCACTGAAGGGGTGTGCCAAATAAATCCTGCCCAGTTCTCTCTGAAACCGAGAAGGGTGGCAAGATTAATTCCGCACTCCCATTCAAGGCCTCCAGAAAGGTGGCAAGATTAATCCCGCCACTCTTTCAGGAGGCATTGAAGGGGGGCGAGATTAATCCCGCCGCACCTTCCATGTGAATATATATGTGTATTAGTATATATAAGTTGCATATCTCATTTTATTTACTTTTATCATTTATCATAATATTTCGAGTAAAAGCTAGGAATCTATGTAAAACTGTCCAGAGCTCACATTTGTGGTGGTTCTAAAACGAAATGTTATCTTTCTTTTGCACTAGCACAAAGTGAGCTTCGGACAGTTAATTCCGTCTACTTCTCTCTGTGTATTATTTTTGTATATTCGGGTTTATACAAGTGTGTGTGCGTTTTTATATGATTTGTATTCATAGTGTATTATTTTGCAGAAGGACGATTTAATCAAACAAGGAGATCGAGTCATTAGTATGGAGTCGTCGTCAAATTCTGGGTAAGAATTAAAATAAAATCTGTTATACTCGGATACTTGAACTAATCATTTTTGTATTCAGATGTGGAATTGAGGTGACATTAAAGACAGAGCAGGAGAAGAGATGGGCAGGGGATTCTGGAATCAACTTGGCCATATTTCAAACTAAACGGGAAGCGCATTGGAACAACCATGGTTGCTGTCAAACTAACCTCTGTCACATCGCATGGACAAGCAAAACAATGGAAAGTGGTGTGCTAGTCAAGCATCCGAAAGCATGCTGTGAACCCAGATTGAACGATGCTCGACACATATGCCTTGTTCCATCCAATGTCACGTTCTCGGATCCAGAGGTCGCCAGTTACAACATTAATTTCGGGTGGTTTTGTCGACTTGTGGATAATGACGTTCACGTGTTCACTAATGATGTTGACCTTGGAGTTCTTCTTCAACTCAACGAAAGCCCATCTATGGAGGGGATCCATCTGGATGTCTACTTCGAAGATCTTCAGACTCATCGAGTAGGTGTATTGTCAGGAGATATTGCTTCACAATACAGAAAATCAGCAAGTGGAGCAATCGTCCCTCTTCACATTGAAGAAGAACACTGACATCATAAAGGAGATTGAGAGGGTGGCTTGGTCTCAGGTTCTTTACAGATCACGTTCAATTTGCTTAGAAATTTGGGAGCTGGAAGAGTGTGCCGAGAACATTAGAACAGCATCAATCGGGGATCACACATGTTGATTCGGATCGTAAAGAAAATCATTAGTCGTTTTGTCAGCTGCACCTGTGGCGTCCCATGCTGCAATAAGCCACAAGGAAATGATGTTGGATGATAGGATTTACCAGTGTAGGGTTAAGTATTGCAGCGTCAACCCAAACTTCAATTACAGGCCACTCAATCAGGAACGTGTAGCTGAGCTCATGGAGAAGATGAAGGACGACAATTCTTACACCGTTCCACATAATGCTGTTTTGTGCGCATACTACGAGAGAAACAAAGGCGCTGACAAAGTGTGGATCACAACACCGGAACAAATGAGGAAGGTTCAGACGGAGAATAGAAAATCAGTTAAGTACTACATCATTAGTGGCCAGCACACAATAACGGCAGCCCAACGACTTCTCGACGAACACAACAAAGGAACGATGGCAACAAAACTTTCCGAGCATACCCGTGAGAAGCTGACGAAAAGATCGGCGTTTTTAGCGAAGCCGAATCTCACAATCGAGCAGTACCATAAGTTATCGGCGGAATGGGACGCTGCAGACACCAACCACTACAACAGCAAAATATGGGAGAAGTTCAAACACACGCGAGCCGTGTGGGAATCTCTTCAGCGACCACAAAGAGCTACCGCAGGGAATACACAATCTGCGGAATACCGGGTAAGCAAATTGTTTGGGCGGGATTTATCTCGCCGGTATATTAATCTGTCTTTTTCCTCAGAGAGTTGAAGAAATTGTAGCAGTTGATTTTGCCCAGGTGGGCGGGAAGGAAACATCCTTTTATGATGTTGATTTCTTGTCCCGAGGATAGGATCTTTGCCAAATGGTTGGGGATTATGGAATCCTTTGCAAAAGGAACACTGAAGAAGAAGCAGACAAGTGAAGTGGAGCCCTCAGAGAAGTCTGCAAAGAAACCCAGTAAGACGCCGAAGGCTAAGTCTGTTCAATCTATAAAGGATGTAGACAACGATTTCAAGCTCACATGGTTGAAGCCTTTAAATGGAACAACGATGGAGGAGATGGAAGTCTTGGCTGATTTGGTGATTGATGGCAAATTACAGATTAACAACAGCAGCCCACCTCTCCTTTTCATCTCAAGGCAATGGAGTTGAAGACGGTCAGGCACTTCAAGGAGTGGTTGGGAATACACTGCCACAAACTGGGTTGGATTTCGGCTTCAACATACGAAGAGGTCAGCAAATATTTGCATGTGACAAATGATGATATGCTTGTCGAATGGGTGAATCAATCGGAAGATCTGGGCAAGAATCTATTGCACGCCAACGCCAAAAGGAGAACATTGCGATGACGCCTTCTCTTATGGCAGTCCTTCAGCAGCGGAGAACCGAGTTGAACCTTATAAAGGAGGATGCTACGAATCACGACAAGCCCTACAGATGTTTGTTGTTGGATTCGGAGACTTTATGGGGTACATCACTGCTTGTAGGAAACCGTTTCAATTGTTCGTGATGGATCGGCGGGTGTCAAAAAATCCTTCGACAGACAGGACACTAGAGGATTTGGTGGAGAAACTTAGCCGTGCAAGCATGTACAAAGAAGGTATTTATTATTGAATTCATACTTGCACTCTTGACTGATATCTACGTTTTCAGGTATTTATTTCTTGATTCTTGCTCATGTCACCGATACCTTTGCCTTCTCCTTTGCCAAGAGGAATAAACATCGTTGGACAGGATTTTATATGAATGATGCTGATCCGAAGTGCATTGATTCGGTTGTTCACTTGGTTGTTAGGAATGCGCCAAACAGTTTCAAACTTCCAAATGACTGGCCAGGCATCTGTTTGCACTCCAACGGCCCTGAACCTCCATCCGATACACCGATAGGAAGTGACGTATTCGGCAATGTACGTTATCCAAACATCACAAGTCAAGCGGCACGGAGCATCGTCAACTTGATCAGGGGTCCTCACAGTGATGCGTGGGTTTTTGACTACTGCACTAGGGGGTCCGTCTTGAAGGAGTGTTACCTTCGGCATACATGTGTATTTGCCGTTGAAAAGGATAAGACCATGGTTGAGGACCTGAACAAGTGGATAGATAGGTTCTCAACTGAGTACCCCAACGAATCCATAAAGGAGTATTTGAGAAAGTTCCCTCCAGATAAGTGCGATAGCTCTGAAGACGAATCTGGTTCAATGTCGGAGTCTGAGGACGAACTTCAATCAGATATTAGACCGGAAGTTATCTCGAGGAGTACAGAACATTTGCACACTCCATACCCATGGAAACATCAATAGAAGATGAGAGAAGATCTTGAACCATCTCACAAGCGGCTTAGACCTTCTTCGCCTCACTCAGAAGGTAATAGCGAAGAAGAATTGTTAATGAATTGTTAGAGTGACGAATAGTTGTAAATGAGTGTAACATAAGGCATTTTTGTATATTTCGTTTATATTTGTACAGAAAATAAATTCTCAAGGATTAATGAAGCTTTTAGTTCAAACATGGGTCACACATTAACAAGGTAAATAATATACCTTGATAATTTTAAGGTCAGCTAATTATCATTTTGCAGATGTAATGAAACAATTGAGAACATGGATTTTCAGCATTGGCATGAGGTAAGAGAGGGGTTTGGCGACAATTTCTTGTGCCACATGTCAGAATGACAGAGTTCATGCAGGAAATGGATAATAATGCAGCTCAAAACATCGTTACCATGGGGGCCACTTCAGTTTTTTCATCATCATTTTTATTGGCTTCAGTTCCGAAATCAATTTCTTCAGCGCATGCAATATCTGAATCTTGTAAGGATGATGTACAATTAAATGATGAAGGGATAGGCAACGAGATAGTGGCAACGGATAAATGTGAAAGGGAGCAAACAAGTGATTTGCAAAGTATTCAAGAGGCAACGCTATCTCATGTTACTCATGGCCATATTGTGTTGTTGGATGTCAATGGTGTTCTGCTTCATCGACAAAGGCCCGAGGATAGGAAAAAAGAAATCAAACAAGGAGATTTCATTCCTTGTCATGGTAAATTTCGATATGATATTATTTTTCGTCCAGGGTTGGATCGTCTCTTTCAAAAGCTTAAGGAGATGGGTGCGCTTGTGGGGATTTGGTCATGCATGCAGATTCATAACTTAACACCGCTGTTGAATTTGCTTAAGAAACATTGTAGTGTTGCAGAAGAGGTGATTCGTAAAGATTGGATTTTTGACCAGCGAATGTGTTATAAACCTCTCGAATTTCACAATATAAGAAAGGAAAGCAAGCCATACTTCTTCAAGAATGAAAGAATAATTGGGACTCATGGGGAGATCAGTCGCTTAAGGATAATGAAGAATGCACATATCTTAGTAGTAGACGACTCTCCTCAGAAGGCTATGCTCAACCAAAACATTGCTTGTATTCATCCAATCACTTTCGATCCATATTCTGATACCGATATCATGGATGAGCTAGTGAACTACTTGGATACGTGCCTCAGAAAGAAGAATCTCGAAAATTTTTGTGAGCAGTATCCACCGTATCATACATTTCCTGAAGCTTTTCTTTCTCGTGATTTTGAATTTTATAAAATGAAGGATAGCAACCGGGCGCTTTATAATATTATTCTTAAGGAACGTCATTTTTAGATGAGCCTTTATGCAGACCTGGTCTTATTACATCTTATGTATTAACAAGGATGGCAACTCCCAATTGCATTCGTGAGAGTGTTAGGTGGTGGCAACAACATCAAGATATTGACCAAAATGATTTGATTAATCCGGAGAGTGATGATTTAGACAAAATGAGGAGATTTCTCTGTATGGTTAGGAAGAAAGTATTTATAAAAAATTAACATGTTGATAAGAAATGATTTCATTTGTAATTATGTTTGATAGTATTTCTTCATTATTGTAAACTATTTTTAGAATAATATGAATATTCTAAGATATTTAGGAATATTCCTTACTAAGTAAGGTTATTGAAGGATTAATTAATTAATTAATTAATATTTAAGGCTTAATTACATATTAATTAAATGATTAATTAATAATTAAAACTTAAGTATTAATTAGTAATTTATTTTATATTCCCATTTTCACGTATCATGCCCACTTTAGTTACAACGTGCATTAATGGTTCTGTCGGATGTAGTGGTTGAACTTGATGATGTGGAACTAGTTGATGTTCGTTATATTTCAAACATTTTTGGCAATATTCTATAGCATCTTTGAATAACGTGGGCCACCATAATCCGGACTGTAGTATTTTGCGTGTTGTTAACGTTCCTAGAAAGTGTCCACTGTGTTTTCCTGAGTGAGCTTCTCGTAATACGAGCTGATTGGTACGCATCTCCTCAAGACCTCATCCCTTCCATTTTTGTATAATATGCCTAATATCATGCAGTACAGCTTGGATCCAAGACAAGTTGTTTGCATTATTGAGTTGTTGCATATTTGTCTGGTGCTAGTTCGATAGTTAGTAAGTGTTCAATATCTTGTAGATATCCTTGGTGGTAGTATTGTTTTGGTTGTTCTTGTTGTATCTAAATAAACTCGCATCTGTAATTCATCATTCACACTTGCATCGTCTTCTTCATTCGTAATCCGACTCAAGAAATCTGCTTGTTGGTGTAATTTGCTTGGTTTGTGAATAATCTAGAAGTCGAATTCTTGTAATAGCAAGAACCATCATACTAATCTTCCTTCAAGCTTGGTCTTGCTTAGTAAATGTATAAGAGCTTGATGATCAATGATGAATTTGACCTTATTTGCTAATAGATAATGTCAAAATTTCTTGGATGCATAGACCATTCCGAGTGCTTCCTTTTCCATAGTTGTGTAGTTCTTTTTGTAGGTGCTAACTGTCGACTAGCGTAATATAATGGACGATCTTTCCTCCTCCTGTGTTTGTGTTAATATACATTCAATGGCAATGATGACGCGTCCACTTGTACATGAAACTCTTGGTTCCAATTTGGGCTAGCTAGTATGGGGCCTTCATTAGTGCTTGCTTCAATGTGTGAAAGCTCTGTTCACATTGCGTGTCCCATATGAATGGTTGTCCTTTCCTTCAAGAGCATAGTTAATGGTTTTGTTATTGCTGCATAACTTTTAATAAAACATCGATGATATCCCATTTTACCAGGAGTCGTTATATTTTGTTGACATCTTTAGGAGGTTGCATCGTTTGTATGACTTTGACTTTATCTTGGTCCACCATAATTCCATCTTTGCATTATATTGAGTAGGACTCCTGATTTTATAGAAAATGCATTCTTCCGGATTAAGAGCTATATTGTTCAATCGAGACTTCCCAAAACACAGTCCAAGTGTTGTCTTTCGTTCCATAGATGCTAAAATCATTCAAGAAAACTTTCATAAACGTTGTAGATAATCTCGGAATGTTTCACTAACCAATCGTTGGAAGGTGAATGCAGCATTACATAACCCAAAAGGCATAACGCGATACGCATATGCGCCCCAAGGACTAATGAATGCTATCTTTGCTCGGTCTGCTGGTCCACTTATACTTGGTTATATCCTGAAAACATAGATTGACAAAATTGACTTAGACCGTGACCTAGACCACTAAAAAAACCATGATGGCTTAGATCAAAAAAATTTAACTCAATATATATAATGATTTTTAATGATCTTCAATTATATAAAATACATAAATTAAATCTTATATTCTTTAATATTATGTATATAGTATTAATTTATTAATTATATATATTAATAATATATATATTTAACCCTAAATTTTGGTTTTACTATTCATGAATAGTGAAACCATGGTTTAAAATCAATTTTGACAATCGTTGCTTGAAAATCCGTCTAAAAGAATACATGTCGTGTCCTACTACCGTATCCAACAATTCTTCGGTGAAGGTATTGGGTATGTATCCCACCTTGTTACATCGTTCAATTTGCCATTTTTCTTTGGTACTACGACAATTGGTGATAACCATTGCGGGTTTTCGATTGGATAAATAAATCTGGCTTGTAATAACTTGTCCACTTCTTTCTTGACTTTTGCCATGAATGTTGGGTTCATACAGTATGCTTGTTGTTTCCTGGGTATTGCATGTGGTAATAATTCTATCTTGTGGGTACAAATTATTGGTGGAACTCCTTTGAGATCATAACTCCAAGCAAAGACATCGGCATTTTGATGTAGTACATTTATCAATTGCTTTCAATATTCCAGTTCAAGGTTGACTGCTATTCGTACTTTCCATGGTCCGTATTCACTTGCCTTAATTTCTACTTCTTCAGTCTTCTCATTAATCGCAATTTCCAATTTTTATTGAGTTTGTGCTATTTTTTTATGCTCTGTTTCAAATTGTAGTTGTTGTTGGATGGGTTGTTTGAACTTGTGTGCTAGTCCAAGAACATTCATATGCTACTGCTGTTGATTTCCAGTGGTCGGATTTTCTGGATTTTATAAGCTCTCGTCCTTTGGCGTCATTTGATATAAATCAGCTTGTGCTATCTCTATGAGTTCGGGGTTATTGTCAAATAGGAGTTTCTCTTCTTCCGTGTTCAAGCCGTAGTGCCAATTAAAATCCTCCATTCGTAATGGTCGTGTTGGTCGTTCAATTGGCTTTTTCTGCTGCGTACTCACGATTGCTTCTTGTCCATGCTTATACATACCATTTCATCGTCTTTCCAATTATGCTGTACTTTTGTGTCTCTTAGCCAAGGTCTTCCTAATAAAATTTGGTACATTTGCTTGTCTGCTCGATTCAAGTACGACCAACGACACCTTGAATTTGATCCTGCAATCTCTATACATACAGATCTAATTCCAACGGGTCGTACTTTTCTCTGGTCAGCCATTCATACCAAAAACGGTGCATTTTCTATGGGTCCTAGACCAAGTTCTTTGCAAGTCTGCTCTTCGATTATGTTGACTCCTAAGCCTCCATCAATGAGTATGTTCTGAATGTTGTTTTGCTAATACGAGCGGTAATCATTGGCACCTCTTCATCTCAATCCTTTTCATCTCGAAGAACTTTGGTCGTGTTCACTCCGACTTGATTGGTATCAATTTGAATGTTGTTGAAGTCCAAAGCATTTGTTATCTGTGTTCGTAGAAATGTGCTAATGTCAGTAACTCTCCTATAGTTAACTGTACAGGTTGTTGCAGAATGACAACGATAATACGATCTCCAAATGGTACTATTGACGTTGACTGCTGCGAATGCACACTAGCTTCATTAGGTATAGAGCCTTGGATTTTCTTCTTGCTATATTTCTGAATTTGATCCACCACTCGCTGTACTGTAGCCTTCTCTTTTTCCCAGTTCTTGCGTATTGGCTCTTCCTTGTTTGGTTCTACCCGCACTTGTTTACCCTGTGTTACCATGTATGTTTTTGCTGAGGGTAATTCTGTATCTTCTTCCCATTTGCACTCGTAATTTTCCTCCCCATGGTCACCCTTTGGATCATTTTTCATTGTACTTCAATCCTCCGTGTTGTTGTTTGATGGGTGGAGCTCTAGTGTTAAATTCACATTGTGGACACTCCGGTGAATAATGTCCCAGATCTCCACATGTGTAGCATCAAATATTGTTGAGTTTACTGCATTCGGTGGAATAGTGTCCTTTCTCCCCGCATTTGAACATGTCACATTTGGATTGGGTCCTCATGCTGGTGGGGGCGGTATTGGTGGCAATAAAGGGGTCTGACTTGTGCTGGGGTTGGTAATAAAGATTGTTCGCCTTGTGGTCTTCTGTATTATTACCTTGTCATACAATGCCCCAGATACAGGGAAATCTCTTTCCATTGCCGTTTCTTCGTTCCCCTTATATGGTCTCTTGGATAATCGTATGGTCTCTGTGGATAATCGTATGGGTTGACATTCCGAGACTGTGAATAATCATATGGGTTTGCATTCTTGGTGTTGTCCATCTGGGTGGTGGTGGGTAGCCTTCAGTACGTCCAATCATTGGTTGGAGTTTGTATCCCGCACTTCGACATTGCCTTGTTTCATGACCTATTCCTCCACACATATGACACTTGGGCACTTTACATTCAGAAGCGTTATGTCCTCATTCTTGCATGTCGTACAAAATATTACTTTGGATTTTGCCCGTATCTCGTTCTCCTTCTGATATTGCCTTCTTGGTTCTCGTTCATCATCGTTTAAATATCTTGGAGATATCAGCATTTCAAGTTGTTTCACCTCTTTAATTGTATCTCTCAAGTCATGCAGTTTTATTAGTCGTACTTAAAGTTGTAAGTCGTCCCGTAGTCCGTTGATATATCATTTCCTTGCAAATTTATCATTGATATCTCCATCTCACAGCGATTGTATATCCTACAAAATCTGCGCGTGTAGTCTTCCACCACTTCCATAGGTCTTTGCCGTATTTCATGTAGCTAGACTATCGGATCTCATTTGCGATACCTTCAAATATAGTAACTCCTAAACTATGCAAGTAGTGCATCGTACTTATCAATTGTGATGGCATTCTCGTAATACCAATCACTAGCATCTCCCTTTAGTGTAAAAGGAATAGTCGGAGCTTCTCATCTTGATCTGTGATTTTGTTTGCTTCACAAGCCTTCTCAAATTGCTGTATGTGGCGATTCGTATCCTTGTTCTCTAACCCTGAAAAGGTAGATGTATGACTTTGCATGTAATTGTTAGTGTTCCCATCTCATCAAGTGTTTCAATTGTCAACAATCCCAGTATTCTTGCGTTGGTACATGTTTTTCGTGTTCGCAGTTTTTCTGGTTGTTGTCTTCCTCCTCCGTCACTTCGTCGTACTTCATCTGCTATTGCTCTTCTCTTCGCGCTTTGGATTGCTCCTTTCTCCTCTGTTCTTCACGTTCCTCCAACCTTTTTCGGGTCTCAATTACTGCTTGTCGTCGTAAGTATCACTCCTTGCGTTCTCGTTATTGTCTTTGCCTTATCTCTTCATAACGTTGACGTTCTGCAAGAAACATCAGTAATCATCCATTTACTTACTACTTGACTTAGTAGATCCATTCTCATCGACTCTGGAGTGAGTACTTAATACGAGCAGGACAACTATCGCAAAGATGGAAAAATGCCCAACAAAGACCGCTATAATACTTAATCCTACACTCGTAAATCCTATCATCCAACATCATTTCCTTGTGGCTTATTACAGCATAGGATTTCGTCACCTCTCTCCAAAGGGGTAGTTGGCGATGGGATTAATCCCACCGGCTCTTTCCCGTCGAAAGGATGAAAAGCCTCAAATTTCTTCTTTTGCCGTAATTTTTTCTTCAAACTCCAATACTTCTTTGGGTATTGGTCTACCCATCTTGGTACATTCTACAGACACTTTGTTAGTTACCTACTAATACGACCATCCCTCCGTGGTCGCCATATGTTGAACAAGAAATTTCTACAGTCTAAATTATAGAAGTGGTCGCCACTGACAACCCGTATTAAGGTTTATCAGAATAGAAAAGAAAAGAAAAGTGAACAGATCAGACTTCAGAAGGTCAGGAATGGGTAAGGATGGCAAGGTATGTAGCAGGCAACAGTACTACGGATCCCATCATAGTACTAAGAAATGAATAGTATACATCAAAGCGAAAGGACGAGTAAGAAATAGTCATATAGAGAGTGAATGGAAGCTTATATTATGTCCACACACGGCACATAGTACAAAATTACAGTATACTCGGGATGCCTTCCTAGTCCTAGTCTGGTCTTTTTATACCCGTACTCCTGGTCTTGTACCAGCAGTTATAGTAATTACCCCTTAGCCTTATCCATTCAGTTTCTGTCCTTATCCAAATATGCCGTACTCCACCTCAAACATCGTATTGCGGTAGTGACTCTCTCATATTACGTTAGTGACTCGTACTCTGTTGTTCCCTTCCTATTCTTGGTTTTTCACAATATATACTGTTTTTGGTGTTTTTCTCATTATATTTGCCCATGAAATAAATATAACAAGGAATCTTCTAAATGTCTAACTACAATACTAACAAGGTGCCACGAACATAGCTCTAAGATGCCAACTTTTAAAACCCTATTGTGAACCTTTAGGAACTTAGTAAAGAAAACATTTCACACCCACAATTAGACAATGACATGAATGTGCCCTACTTAGCTATGAGTGCTACTCTTAATTCGACTTGGAAGAAGAGGCTGGAGACAAACCTTAACCTCTAAGCCTTAGAAAGTGCATTTTAGCAAAACCTCTCAGGCATGAATTCGCTAACATTAAGGGTAAGCTACCCCGAAGGTGGGACATACCCCTATTATTTGGAAGTTGAGGCGGCACAATAAAGGGTTGTGCCTTAACAACACAAGCTAAAGCTTGCACTAATAAAGAGTAACGAGTTTAATCATGAACCCATGAACCCTCACTAATACATACTCTATCTTATTTATGTTATAGAGCCCTCCCCCCTTTTTAACTATATGTGTTAGTGAGCTAGTATGGAATATTAGCCCCTTAGTTAATTAGATGAGCTTACCTTTTAACCTAACTCTTATCCCTAAACCCTGCTCGAGGATTTTAGGGCTTTGGTTAGGGCAACTCTAGGGTTAGGGGTGTTCCTAACCCTATTTAACATGTCGAACTCATCTAAATTAACTGAAAAAATTAACTGGAACGTTAAAATCGGTGAGAGTTTTCTAGAAGGTAAGTTCTACCTTCGCTTAGAGTTTCTTGCGATATCTAGGGACAACTAACCCCTAAGCACCCAAGTGCACTAAGCAAGGTTGTTTGTCATTACATATAAGGTCCATTAACATATTACAATAGGTAACAACAATTAACATTTAAAGTAAAGAGGAGTCATAGTAAAAACTATGACATAATGCTTCATGGGGTATGTGCAAGGAACGTCTCCTTAATAAGGTTAGGGCATGTGCTTTGTCTAAGTTTCTTGCCTAAAGTCTACTCATATTATCCTCTAAGGTTCAATGGATAGTCATTTTAGGAAAGTTGGGGTAGGATTGTAACTCTTATGCGTATTTATGCATTTGAGTTAGACTCTTAAGGTCATCTTAAAAGACTTAATCGTTACTCATAAATAGCATTGATGCCAAATGGCCACGTGTTGTGATGTGTTGACCCTTTAAATTAAAACTCTAACAACATTATATTGAATCTTTAATCTTGACCCTTACCATGAATGAAATATTTTAATTGTATTACAATTGTAAAAATTCATTTAAGAAAAAAATATTAAATTGATAGTTTTATAAATATAATAAGATAGTTAATGGTTATATGAGAATATTTTATTATTATTTTTTAAAATAATAATTTTTCATATTGTACTATAATAACATTTAAGAAAACATTATGTATGAAATATACTTCAAAAGTAGCTTTTGTATTGAATGACAAGATATTTATTCATGAATGTTTAAAATTGAGTAACAAACTACATACCTTTTAAAACTTAAAGATGTTAGAATATCCTTAAGTTGTTACTTCTGGTAATATTTAATAAGGTTTGAAAAAAAAATAAATGTTAATGTTTAATAAAATTTGGAAAAAAATTAACAATAAAACTTACTAGTGAAAGTGAAAATTAGAGCATAGAGCAAAAAGAATAACAAGTTAAATAGATTACATATTATGGAATAGATTATATCAGCAGCAACAATTATTGTGGATTCATACAAAACTTTATATTCTAATTTTAAATCAGTAATGTATTTTTTACTGATTTATATTAATAAATGTATATATTATACATAAATTTTAAAACATATAAATTAAAACTATGTAATGTATAGAAAGGGTATAATTTCTTTTTAAATTTGAAATTGCAGGTATATTTTTGCTGAATATTTGCTGAATTAGAATATATTAGTATATTTGCTGACAGGATGATCTATTATAAAGTTAATTCACTCCTCACTTCCACAGAAAGTGGGTCTCATTTATGGTGCTTATGAAGTAAGGCGTGTGTGTGTGTGTTTTGGTGAGGGTTAGAGTTCAGGGTCTTTCTTTCTTTGTGTGTGTGTGTGCGTGGCATATGAGGTGTGTGTGTGCGCGCGCGTTTTACCTATTGTATTTATTTGCAGAAAGCATTTGCGTCACAAAAGATGTTGAAAAACCAACAAAAGTATCGACTGACACTTGTTCATGTTCGAACCTCAATTTAGTTTATTACAAATGCGTTTTTAGTTAATGCATGTAATAATGTATAACGTGGGATATTCGAAAGTATATGCTAATGTGAATTTTATAAGGGTTTAAAACAAACTTTATTTAGACTTAGAGGCCAAACATGACCAAAAAAACCAAATACGTGTATATACAGTATCTTAAAGCCAAACATGGCCAAAACAGAATCAAATATATATACACCAGATTCATTATTAAATTACACAATCACATTATGGTTTTCAGATTGTTGCTTACTATTCTAATTTCGGTGTTACCATTTGTACTGCTGTGGTAAGCTCTCTTCTCTCTCTCTCTCTCTCTCTCTCTCTCTTCTCTCTCTCTCTCTCTCTCTCACACACACACACACACACATTAATGGTTACATCTTTATAGGGCTCTAAAGATGTTATATTGTTTCCTTGGGAGTTCGTGATGAAGATATGCATCCAGACATTGCAACAAAGTCTCACTACAGGCTCTTAAATGAAGTCCAGGAAGGTACTTCTTACATAGATAGAGAGAGAGTATTTTCTTATTTAACATCTATTAACATCTATTCTTTTGCAGTTCCAAACCCATACTACACAGTTATCGGCATGTGTTCAATGGCTTTGCAGCTCATCTTACACATGAGCAAGCCCAGAAATTCAAAGGTACGTTATCTGTCTGTATACAGTTAGTAAAATTTGGTATATATCTTTGAAATTTATTATATTTACATATATGTATTTAAAATTCTAATATATTTAATTATAATAATGAATTTAATCTAGATCAAATTCATTTATATGTGGTTTAGATCATCCCAATGTGTTATCTGTCCACAAAAGCAAGGGTCGTAGGCCTACTACTACAAGAAGTTGGAACTTCATGGCCTTGGGAAATAGTGATGAAGAAAAGTCTTTATTTGGCTCATGTGATGGTAAGTTGTGAGGGTTTAACTAGAGGGGTTTATTATCTTTGTGTATAGGGAGGTCTCTCTGGAGTATGAAGGGCAGTGATGTGATCATTGGGATCTTGGACTCTGGTATACATCGGAGCACCCGAGCTTCTCTGATTATGGGATGGGTCCAATCCCAAGGAGATGGAAGGGAATATGCCAAGAAGGGGACTCTTTCAATGCTTCCACTTGCAACAGGTATATAACTATATGAAGTTAAACTTAATTCTATTTTAATTAATTAATTTTTCACTATGCATCTCAGGAAGATAATAGGTGCGAGTACTTCTATCAAGGATACCTTGCTGCAACAGGCACAAACATAGCTTATTATAAGGGCCCAAGACTATCTTTCTGCACGTACTAGTTTCACTGATGAAGGCCATGGAACACATACAGCTTCAACTGCAGCTGGTAGACCAGTCGCTGTAGGGAATCGGACTGCAACTGGTGGCGCCCTTTGGCTAGGCTGGCGATTTATAAGGTCTGCTGGCCTGAGTTTGGTAAAATTGATAATTGCCAAGATGCAGATATTATAGCCGCTATGGAAGCTGGTATAGAGGTATGTGTTTATCTAGGGTTTTAAGTCTATCTATAAATTAATGTTTACAAGGATGTGTGGACCTATTCTCAATGTCATTGGGTGAGTACGAGTACACCAATTCCTACTTAAATGACATAGTGGATATTGGAGCATTCCATGCAGTTCAAAAGGGAATACAGGTGATATAAGTTAATTGACGTAAACCCTAAACCCTAATTGTTTTGATGTATACAGTCATAGCAGCAGCTGGAAACAATGGCCCTGGATATGGAACTATTGAAAATATGGCTCCGTGGTTTCTTACTGTGGGAGCTGGTACTATAGATCGGAGTTTTATAGGCTTTACAACCAGTTTAGGCTATGTGCGTGCACCTAGAATTGCTAGCTTCTCATCCGCGGTCCAAATAGAATCACACATGACATCCTAAAGGTTTTTATTTTTATTTTTCTTTATATTTTAAATATTAATTAATCTTTTTAATTTTTTTGGACAGCCGATATTATAGCACCTGGTTATAATATATATGCAGCTGCACCGCCACATATTGGAGACTGGCAGTTCATGTCTGGAACATCCATGGCCACTCCTCATGTCTCAGGGGTTGTTGCACTCCTTAGATCTATACACCGCTCATGGAGTCCTGCTGCTCTATCTTCTGCCATTATGACCACAGGTAGCGTGCGTGCGTGCGTGTGTTCGTGTGTGCGTGTGTGAGAGAGAGAGAGATTGAAAATGTATCTTCTTATGCAGCCTACCTTGGTGATAACGAAGGTGGTCTAATATCTGATACATTAGACCCTTTCACAATTGGAGCTGGTCATATCCATCCAAATGCAGCCGTTGATCCAGGACTAGTGTACGATGCAGATTACGCCGCGTTTATCTGCGGAATATACGGACCATACACAATTAAGAGTTTGCTAGGAATTATATGCCCAAAGGATTTTACCCTCTGAAGTTGCTAACTTTAACTACCCCTCAATTACTGTGATGTCTTTGAATGGTAACAAGACAATTACTAGACAAGTTACCAATGTTGGGGATGACGTGTCAAGCTACAGAGCCATTGTGAAGGCGCCACCTGGAGTTATGGTGACCGTTATTCCTCCACGGTTGCAGTTTAGCCACGTGGGTGAGACTCAAAGCTTTCAGGTTGTGTTCCAAGCCAATGGTATTCAGAGTAATCAGACTGCTTTTGGAGTTTGATATGGAAGGATCATAAGCATCTTGTTAGGAGTCCTATTGTTATTAAATCTCTCTAAGGCTCTCGTAAATATGTATAGTTTTAATACGTGAAATTTTAATACCTCGTTGAATTTTTATAAACCATATTTTACATAGCAATTATTTATTAAATGTATATTATTAACATTTTTACGTATCATTGTAATTTTTTTATGTGTGGACCAATACGTATTGGTAATCACAACCTCGTGCCAAATTTTATATATTCATTATTCTCATATTTAGTAGTAAAATATTTAATACTTAATAATGTTTATAAATAGATGGCAATATACTCCGACGCAATTCACATTCATTTTATTATTCATAATAAATTAAAAATACATATTAATTAATAAAATATTAAATTTATATAAGACTCAAATGAATGAATATGTAATAATACTAACCTCTGTTGGATAAAGGTGTGTTATACCTTCACTTCTAGGGTCACAGTCCCAACTTATATATGACAACTATATACGTATACATATTATAGAATGCACTTACATTATCACACATTTACCTAAGATAATTATGATCATTAGAATTTATTAAAAAAAATTCTCTCTGTATACGCAGAGTAAATTTTATTAAGAAAAAACTATCTGTATACGCTTCCATTTGTAAATGGTAACTATGTATGTCTAAGCGCGCCCTATTTTAAACTTTGAATATATAAGCAAAACGTCTTATTAACAAGCATAATTACACCTGAACGTGAGATATATGCAAGCTGTTGCTGAAGATAAATATAAATTACTGTTATATTATTATTTATTCAAAACGAACTATTCTTGTTGTGTATACCACGTATGGAACTTGCACAAAACTATATTTGGGCTTGATATTGCTCGTAAACTTCAATACTTTACAAAGTGATTACGTGTACATGTGTTTATATATATATAGAGGAGAGAGACACACACACACACACACACACGGAGGTCTCAAGGAAAAGTGAGGTATGCTGGACCATGAAGTTTCCTAGATAGCTACCCAGATAGCTATTTCGTGACAAAAGTTGTCTCGAGTGGCATTGCTATGAAGCAACGCTATGGGTATGCGTGCTTTTGACTTCTCACCTTGTTGGCTCAAAAGAATAAATTGGTTTGTTTACCTTGTTACATGCTCTACTAATTATAAATTGGTTTTGTTTACCTTGTTACATGCTCTACTAATTATAAATTGGTTTTGTTTACCTTGTTACATGCTCTACTAATTATAAATTGGTTTTGTTTACCTTGTTACATGCTCTACTAATTAATTCTAAAGTCAAGTGCATGGAATATGTAGTTGTTAAGTGGTTATTCAACATTAATTCTTTATGTAAATATAATAATCTTAAATCTTTTATAAAGTAGTCATACTCAAACCCTCCAAGCGTAACCTAGTAGACTTAGAATTCTATCGGAATCTTTTCACTCGGTGACGCTGACCATATATTAAATCCCTCGTGATAAACCTTCGAGAAATTGACAATAAGAACCCCTATTAAAATGCACAATTGGTTAAATGAACAACCAACATGCATGTCCAATTTAATTACTATAACTTAACACGTAGAAGGCAGTCGGATGAAAGCTTCAACCTTCAGACTTACAACAATGTACTAGGAACAACATATTCCATAATCCATGGGTCTCATTTATGGTGCTTATGAAGTAAGTGATATTGTGTGTGTGTACATGTTTCACTGATGGACAATATTAAAAGCAGGCAAAAGCAGAGAGAGGTCATTCCTGCATGTCCCACATGGAGTAGACAAGGCAACATATGAGGTGTGTGTGTGTGTTTAGTTAAAAAAAAAAAAAAGGTTGCTTCACGAGATGTGGAAAACCAAAAGCTATCTTTTCTTACTCCTCAAGTTAGTTTATTAGCATATAATTGTCAAGATATGTAGTAGTTACTTGGTAAAGTTTCTTTAGGTCATAATGTAGGCCGCCCCTTGGGTTAATGGTTTTTGGTATCGAACTTGTTAAATACTAACCCCATATAAAAATGTAAATGAAAGTAGAGGGACTAAATTTAGGTTACAAGTTCTTTCTTTTGTTTCACTTCAAAATAAAAATTTGATATTAAATAGGAATATTTTAAAAAGAATTATTATGAGAAAATACCTAAACAATATGCAAGTGGATAAAAAGATTGTTACGGTTATAAGATCGTGGTAAGTCATATAAATAAAATTAAAATGATAAAGAGGGCATCCCAAATTTCAAATCTATTTCTATGATATTTTTTTACTTTGAGTATATTTTATTTTTTCTCACTATTATCTTATATTTATTTCTTTTTTCTAATAGTTTTTCTATGTTTCCATTAACATTATTATACTAAGGTCTACAATAGTATTATTAAGATATTGATATTCTTACATTTAATACTATGCATTCTTGTAACTAAATCATAATTACCTTCCTATTCTTGTATTTAATTGTTCAATTGTATAGGTAGAACACTTTATAAACATGAAATAGATAACATATTAAGATAGTGTATACTAAAATAAGAGATTGTAAAGTATTACATGAGGTAGAATATTTTGTAGAAAATTTAACAATATGATTACAAATTGAATTAAGATGATTCACATTATTCAAAAATGCAACTAAATATGTTAATATTAAAATCTGTAATAACATCAATATGCATTACAATATTAACTATAACTTTTGCATTCAATCATGTCATTAGGACCTTTTATAAATGAGTAATGGATTTGATGAGACTCATAAATTTAAAAATAATCAATAAAATAAATATATTCTCGTTATGACTTACATCACTAAATGGGTGGAACATACCTATTAAGCTTGAAGAGTAACAAAGATCTTATATAAAATATAATAATATAGTATAGTATGGACCACCATTTAATTTACATTTAATCAACTATTATAAAAATCATTTTATGATAATGTAATATGAATACTTTACTTCAAATATTTAATCAAGGTTATCTTCTACATTATGAAAACATTTTAAACTACTTTTTAAAATAATTACTAAGTTTATTCAATTTCAATTAAAATTTAATAACATGAAAAAATTTATTATGTCATCGCTAAGGATCGTAACAATATAATACAATATGAATGAAACAAATAGTGAAGAAAATGACTAATACACTTAACACAACAATGAGTAATTATATAAAATAAATAATATAGAATATAAAATTGTCAGTCTAACATGATTAACAAGCAAGAATACAAAATAGGACCAATTTTCAAAAAAGGATATAGTACGTTATATCATAGTCAATTATGATACTTAAGACATACACTTAAAATTAAATGGTATCAGCGAAATAGAATTAAATAACACCATGATGTTACTAAGAAGGAAAGAAAAAACTTAATACAAACACTAATTGCATTCATAAATACATAATTATAATACTAGATAAAGAACCACCAACTTTTTAAAAAAAATTCATCGAACAAGAAATAACTCGAAGTTATTAATAGTTGTAATATAGTATGTAAGTTTGTGCAATATATAGAAGCATTGGCAATACATAAGACTTTTAATTAAGTATATATTTATAATAATAAAATCAATAAAGATCAAAAAAATATCAACTCCAATAAGAGAATATATTAGTCCATTAATGCTGAATATCGGATGTAATTAAAAAATATATATCATTAAACTTTGAGGATATTTATAAGAATATCACCAAAAATCCTTTTAAATGCCAAGGTGTTATTAATGAAAAAAAATACATGACTTAATCAAATGCAATTACTAAATAATACATAACTCAATTAATCCAATTTGTTAAACTTATAATCACTTTTTAAGCAACCTCATTCTTAACTTTTTTTTATATTCAATTTCACAATCAAATAGTAAAAAAGTCATACAATACAAAGTAATCCCACTCTTTATTCAATATTCACTCTCTCTTCACATGGGATGCATGGTTACACGACTTTTTATTTATATATTCTCTTTAATTAAAGATTGAGTTTACAAACAAAAATTATTACAATATTTTTTATAATGTAATTTCAATTCATTCTATAATAAGGATCATATAGCTTTAACATACATTCTCTAGGCAAAACAAGAACATTTTTACTACATTCTCTTTTTAACAATGAGATAATTGGCATCATATAGAGAATATAACTAGGTTTCAAGCTTATGTTACAACAATGAATAAAATTAATACTTTACCACTTAAGTAACCATCTTTAAGAGTAGCTCAATCAATTATTATTAAATTACCTCAAAAACATATTGGATCCCTATTTATATTTTTAATTAATTTTAACAACTTCATTAGGGTTAGGGTTGACCTAAGCACTTTGCTAATATATTAGTAATTCAAATGTGACATTTTAACTTCTAACATGTGCATGTTTATGACATTTTAAACTTATTTATGGTGAATCTAAATTAGTCTGTTCCATCCAATAACTTACTCATATGCATGGAATATGTCGTTCTTAGTACATGTGTTGTAAGTATAAAGGTTGAGGCCTTCATCCGACTGCTCTCTACATGTTAAGTTAGAAATGACAATTGTAATTAAATTGGACATGCATGTTGGTTGTGCAATTAACCAATTATGCATTTTAATAGGGTTTCTTATTACCTGATAATGCTCAACCTCTGGTCCCACATTGTACTCGGATCACATATCTTCAAACACTAACTTCCCCCTGTTAATCACTCGAGCTCAACTACACACAGTAAGCAGAAACATGAACAATTTCTTGAAGGTTTATCACAAGGGATTCTAGATTTAATATATGGTGAGCCTTGCTCATGTCACAAGAAAAATTCCAATAGAATACTAAGTCTACTATGTTACCCTTAGAGGGTTTGAGTGTGACTACTTTATAAAAGATTTAAGATTAGCATTATTCACATCAAGGATTAACGTTGAATAATTGCCTTCGCGCCCACTATCCTGGTTCCACGAGTTTGGCCGCCACTTCCTCCTCACTAGATTCCCCATTGTCTTCCTCCTCAATGTCAACTTGTGGTCTTATCTCTCGGGCTTGTGATCTTGTGATTGCCCCACATTGCAGCTTTGGTGTGACATTTCTACATGGTTGGCTTGTGGCATGGGGACTAGTGTTATCAAGGCCGGAGTTGGTCCTTCGCCCCCTGTGGCCGCGCTTCTAGCATGGGTTTGAGCATCACAATCCAAGAGCATCGGTACATTGTGTGGTGTCCGCAATAGGCATATCAGCTCCGGCTGTCTATTCTTGTTGTCATACCTTGGTCAATATGGTTGGCACTCCCGGGAGTGCAACCTGTAATTGCGATCTCATGATCACAACCTATGGCGGGATTGACCACCTCTATGGCCCCATACCATTGGTCTCTCAGGTTGTCCGCCTCTTGTCAGACAACATAGAAGTTAGTAGTGATGTGGAAGTGCAAACCCCACACTTTTTGGATAAAAGAATCAGAAATCTAAACCATGCTTAGATTGCTACAAGAATATTCAAAAATTGATAATCATCCTCATTACTCCAAATGTATCATTTAATTAACTTAATTAGATGGGTCAAATTATTAAGACATTTGAAGTCATCACAAAAAATAGTATGGTAAAGGTTATATGGTTCAAATTATAAAAAAAATAACATAAGAAAAAGAGCGAAAGGTATAATGAATGCCTAGAGAAGACATGATCTTCCAATACAAAAACCGAACATGTTTTATAAATGTTAAATCCATTTGATATAGATGGATGCCAAAAAGCGTTGAAAGTCATAATCAACAAAATTGCAAGAGACTGCATATCTTCCGAAGTTAAAAATAATTATAAAATTAATATATTTATTATTCATAATTATAATAAACTCTTTAATAATAGTACCAAATTGTTTCCTTAATTATATAAATTTATCAAAAGATATGGAAGATTGATCATATAAGATTTTGTATATATATTATTATTATTGCAAGCTTTTAATTAATATTATATTTAAATATTAATATTTTAATAACAACATATATATTTATATAATGTACCTCTCATGCTCTTTAATAACTTTTATATTAGGCCCATACAATCTTAAATATAATATATTATACAGTTTAATACCTTTTACTTTTATAATTTTATCAATTTTTTATCCACTAATGCTATAATTTATTAAAGGGTCAATTTCAAAAATAGAATGTTCTAAAGAATATTATATCTTTAAACATACATTTTAAAGAATATTCTTTTTTAAACATATATTATTCTAAAGAATATTTCTTCAATATTAAAAAATGTTAATTAAAATTATTAATTATGAAGAAATGAGATTATAGACATGCCCATTTCAGTTGCAATGTACATTTAATATATCCTTAACCTAATTATTATCCTTAACATGGTGAATTTGTTGGATCCTTAACTTAGTTGTTATCCTTAACTTGTCAAGTTTATACTTAAGTTGAGTTGTTATCCTTAATATAATAAATTTATTCTTAACTTAACTATTATTCTTAATCTGATGAGTTTAATCTTAAGCACATGGTCATGCATAGCCCATGTCTAATCCAACAACCCCAATATTGCCATGTGAGAAAAAAATTTAAGATGAGCATTAGATGTATGTCATGCATCTATGTCATGTATGTAGTTCATGTATTAACTCCAATTTGAACACCTGATTAAGAAATTAAATGTCCTATATTGTCAAAGTTTTAACCCGGAGGGCTATCACATGGCAACACGTGGTCTTTCGGTGTTAATTCCCTATGTGAGCAACACCAAATTTTTTTAGAGTCTGACTCAAATGCTCAAGTAAACATAAGAATTAAGGTCCCACCCTAAGTCCCCTATAATGACTATCCTCCAAACCTTAGAGAATAACCCGAGTAGACCTTAGGATGATGTCCCAAAAAACCTAGACAGACTCATGGCCCAACCCCGCTGAGGAGACATGCTTTGCACATACCCCATAACAAACCCAAGGCATCGTAACTTACCCCTTGAGGAATCACCTCCATCAGGGAGAACAACCCCTTTAGGCTGATAAGGGGTACTTTAAACCACGACTAACCCCTAAGGGTTTGAGTGGCCAAGTCATACCCTATAGCTAGGGCTAATACTTAGTGAGGACACGAGTATGTGCCGTAGGACACAATTTTTAAACTCCCTAAGGTTAGGTTTGGATAACCCTAAGTACATGACTTTACAAGTGTCTTATGAAAGGGCTCTTGCTAACAAGCCTAAGTTGTTCAACCCTTGGATTCCAAGGAGAACACTTCCTTAACCAAGTGTGCGAAAGCACACCTATTTATAAGACCTGACCTCTCTTGAGCAGATGCTCAAGGCTTAGCACCCTAGTAGCATGTTTGCTAGAGTATCCAAGCTCTTGACATTAACCCCATAAAACAACCCCAAAAAGTGTGTCTTAGGTGTTGTATGTGCCATCTGGCCTAGTGTCACATCTACATGTGACACTGTTCATGCTATAGCCCCTTAGATTCAAGAGTTGCACCGAGTGCCTCTCCTTAAGGACTCGGTAAGGAAAGCTTGACGTGGAGGAGGAGGCTAGAGATAAGCCTCAACCTCTGACCCTTAGAACGTGTAGTCCAACAAGACCTTCCAAGCATGGATTTGTTAACGTTAAGGGTAGGTTACCCAGAAGGTGGGACATACCCCTATTGTTTAAAAGTTGAGGCAACACAACAGAGGGTTGTGCTTTGATGACACAAGCTAGAGCTTGCACCGGAAAAAGAGTGACAAACTCAGTCATGAACCCACTCCTATATACTCTACTTTATTTAGGTGACAGAGCCCCCCCTTCCTATATGTGTAAGTGGGATAGAATAGAATTTTAGCCCCTTAGTTAAATTAATGAGATGAGCTTATAACTTACCCTTCCTAAACCCTACCCAAGGGGGGTGGATTAGGGCAATCCTAGGGTTAGGCCAACATTAGGGGTGTTCCTCACCCTACTTAACATGCCAAACTCATTTGCATTATTCAATTAGCTTAATTGGGATGTTAAAATCAAGGATGGATTTTCTAAAAGGTAAGTTCTAGCTTCGTCTAGAGTTTCCTACAAATACCTCATGACACCTGGTCAAACCATCACTAAATACTCAAGTGCATTAAGCAGGCCTATTTCTTATTACATTTAGGGTCTATCAATAATACAATATAATAGTCAATGTCCAAAGTAAAAAGAGTCATAATAAAACTATGACATATATGATCATGTATGACCTGTCATGACCCGATACAGGATACAAGATTCCGAATATAGGATACGGGTTGCAAGATATTCCTACAGGGATTCCGGATACAGGATACGGGTTGTAGGATATTCCTACAGGATATGTCACAGGATATGCCTAGAGGATAAGGGACATGTGGACTCATCTTAGCCTCTGCATGCATGCAACCACTTTTACATGCATGCAACCACTTTTAGCACTCATGCCTAGATTAGCTCTTGGAGTTGTGAGCATAAAAGCTCCGACCTAATTGTTGTACAATCAATTACTATCAACACCAGTCTTACTACGATCAATCCTATCTTGTGTTGTTCTTGTCTTGCTTCTTATTCTCTCCTTGTCTCACTCCTAGATCCTGTCCTGCTTCTGTCTTGTTTTTGGATCCTGTCGTGCGCCTTCCTGTCTTGCTCCTAGATCCTATCATGTTCCTGTCTTGTTCCTGGATCCTGTCCTGCGCCTGGTTGCTCCTGAGTTCTTAGTTCCTGTCCTGCCCCCTGTCATGTTCTTGAGTCAAGCCTTCTTGTTCTTAGAATCTTACTCTCTGCCTGGTTCCTGGATCGTGGCCTAACATGACCCATGTCTAATCCAATGACCTTGATAGTGCCACATGGGTTAGGATAGCCATTGGATTGGATGTAAGCACCTCAATAGTGCCACATGGATTTAATATTTAGGATAGCCATAAAATAGAATTTAAGACAACTATTAAATAGAATTTAAAATGGTCATGGAGAGTTTATGACAAATTAATAAATAGATGCCCTGAATAAACTTATTATATAAATATATACATTTTATATAATAAGTTTATTTTATGTGTCTGTGTATGTGTATTTATCATCAACACCCATCAACGGCCATCCTAAAACCTATCTAACAATAATGGTCATTCTAAACAGTTCCATCAAAAGTTATTCTAAATTCTATTTACAGTCACCTTATATGGAACCAATGGCCATCCTAAATTTAAAATTCTTAGTTTCCTATACATTACATAATATATAACCAAAATCAAAATAATTCTATTTTAATGAAAATATAATTATATTTGTCATAGTTTTTACAATGACTCGATCCTTTACTTTGGACGCTAACTGTTGTTACATGGACCCTAGATGTAGTAGGCCCGCCTAGTGCACTTGGGTATCTGGTGATGGTCCGACTGGGTGTCATTAGGTATTTGCAGGAAACTCTAAGCGAATGGTTGACGGTGGCCCGTCATCGCGGCCATCTGGCAAGTCGCCACCGGTGCGGACAAGCAGCTGGATGAAACGCCGGATAAGGGAGGTACTGCAGGTACGGTCTGATGGTGACTAGTGTCAGGCGGCGGCATAAGCGGGCGAAGATCCGATCGTCCGGACCAACTACCTAGGGTACATAGGACAGCACGCATGGGGAGGCGCATAAATGTGACAGGCAAGACTCTATCACCAGGCGGCAGACCAGTGAGAGAGTGCCACATGTAGCTAGGGACTAGTGGTAGGTACCCACTATATAAGATGAAAGGCTGGTAGTGGGTCGGGGTCTTTTTGGAGTCAAGTCTGCGTCTTATAGATTACTCCACTATCGGAGATAGTTGTACTCAACAGGCAATATATATCCATTTCCTTCTATTTCCCCACAAGCGGGCGTTCCCCGCTTGCCAACTCTTGGGTCCCACAACCTCTCTGCCCAGTCATCTCAGTAGAACTCCCCTCTCACCTGTACACGGACCCTCGTAGCGTCCGGGTAGAGGCCATCCCAATACATTCCACCATTCTTGAGGTAAAGGTCGGCATTCCGGATCGAACCCCGGGGTTGGACGCTCTCGACAGCGTCCTAGCAACCACTACAGCTTCCTGAGAAGCACCACATCTGGCCTACGGAGTCCCCGAACCATTTGTGGTGACCACGGAGGGATAGATAGTACACATAGATGGAGTTCACTGTAGCAAGTAGAGTGGCGGCCCGACAAAGAGCCGGGATTAACTCATTTGAGCAAATAGAGATTGACGAGCAACAGCTATCAGGAGAATGCGACGGGCCGGCGAGGGAGATTGATGGACGGCGGCGAGGCACCTTGGTTGCCGCAATCGGCCCCTGCCTCACTAACCGAGGGAACGACGGTAACGCCGCATGGCCAAATCTCCGAGCAGCGGTAAACTCGGCACACCACGGCAGAGGCGGTCACATGCCGCTGACGACGAAGAAGGATATGAAGGAACTGTAGCACGTCCGGATGACAATTCAGGCACGCAGCATGCGGGCATGTTCAGCACCCAGATGGGCGACTTCGCCCAACATAACCTACGAAGCAGAGTGGGACGGATGGCAAGACGACGAAAGCCCTCCGCCTCTCGACGTAGGTGAAAGTGACGGCCACGAAGAGCCATACCAACAAGCAGAACCAGTGTTTGACGAGTACCCCCGAAGGAGGAAACTTCGCCCAGGACAACCCCAGGAGAGGCACCCTGCGACGGAGGCAAGAATCTCAAGGGGGCGAAAGCAACATGGATAGCGACGGGGGACGTGAGCCAGAAGCCCAGCGTGACCAGCGCCACGATGGAGGTAAGATAGGAAACCCAGGGCCATCGTCACCCATCAGGGTGACGCGGGGGGCCCGTGTCTGCCGGAAAGAGGGGAGGAAGAGCCTCATCCGGGAAGCCCCCGTAGGGAGGGGCATCGATTGCCAACAAGGCAACCTCTGCACCAGGAGTTCAGCCGATCGGACGACGCAGCAGGTCAGGGTGGTTACCAAGGATGAGAACCCAAGGCTTGGAAGGCCGGGGTACACATGGGACGACCGCCTTGCGGAGGCGACTGGACGTCGACGAGCTGACGGACTGGGAGGAGGCACCAGAAAGAGGGGCCGCACAGTGGCTACCTTGGAGAAGGGACGAGAGGAATTCGTCCAAGGGCAGGAGAGATTCGCCCAAGCGACTAGTATCGCACCGGCCCGCAAGGGAAATCCGCCAGGGCACACGGTAGAGCCGCAACCATCACCAGACGGGGGATATTGTCTCGGGCGAGGAGGAATGCCCCATGATCACGACCGTCTAGACGTGGGGGGATTCCGTGCACAGTCATACAAAACTACTCGCTGGAGGAGGGAAAACCGTCCAGCCAAGGTAAGCGCCACCAGCCGTCAGGTTGGTCCCCGGCGGGGGCCCCGAGGGACAGCCGGGAGGAGCCCGTCCTCATCACCAACCCTCAATGGGAGGGCAGGGCCGCGAGGAAGGAAAAGGGTGCCCGCAGAATACCAGGACGTGGACTACACCACGTCCGAAGCGGAGGGTCCGGATTGGAACAACTCTCAGGCACAACGGGACGCCATGGGAGGACCCGGTCACCTTATTAGCCCAAGCACTCAATCGGATGCAGGAGAGCACTATAACAGTGCCCTTACCCGCGTTCTGTGGAGCGAAGGGGGAAGACGCAGACCAACACGTACACAAGTTCGAACAGGTGTGTGAACTTCGGAGTGTGAGCGACAATCACAAGAAGTTGAGTGCCTTTGCATGCACTCTGGACAAGAAGGCACATGCCTGGTGGATGCGATTCCACGAGGCAAACGAAGGAGCCCGCTGGGAGACCGCATGAAGGGCGTTTCTGGATACCTTCCAAGAAGAAAGAGTGAAGAGAGGTGATCACAAACTAAGCGAGCTTAAAACAGAAGGCAGGGAGTCGGTCGACGAGTACACGGTCCGCATGCTACGGTATATCGCTCGGCTAAGAGACGCCCAGTTGACTTGACCAAGAAAATGTGGTACCAAAAGGGATGCGGCGGAGATCCGCAAGTGGATCGGCTTGGACGACAACTAGACGTTCGACAAGTTACTCTGGTACGCCAAGAAGGCCGAAAAGCGAGAGGCTGAAAGGCGCCAAGAAAGGAAGGCACAGGATAAATCGGATGTAGAGGAGGTGAACGATACCGCATCGGATGAGGAAAACCTCTCAGATGCTCCAAGGCCGACCAAAAAAGAGAGCGGTCGGGTACCAAGGGACACAGGCAGCTGCAGGGGGGAAACCCTATGAGGGGCCACGCGGAAGGAAGACTTATCCACGACACTGCTCAAATGGGATACACCACACGGGGGGATAAGTACTGTCGGTGTGTAACATCCGCGGATCTCACAACACGGACGATTGCTACCGGCTGGCCGAACTCCTGAGCAAAAGGCCACCACAGGTAGCCACACTGGCAGTAGAACAAGGAACTGAGGGTAGAAGATGGCCGAAGGAGTTACGGCCGTAGGACGGAGGGAGACAACCAACCCCGTAGGAGGTCCCGTTCAGGGGACCGAAATTGTAGGCCCCACTCTCGAGAACGGCCACCATACGACCCAGGTATGGCGACAGAGAGAGACGACCGGAATGCAAGGAGGTGTTGTGCGCACTGTGCGGAGGCCCACACCCACTCTACCGTTGTTCATGGGTATCATTGATCAAACCAATGCTAGAAGCGCAAGCAGCCGGCGTCGCCAGGACGAGTAACGGGCAGATCCTGCCAACCCAATTCCAAACTCCACACCGCAAGTAAACCAAGTAACGGTGGTACCACCAGAACAGGATGGCAGGACAGACATAGACTTCCCTTAGGGACAAACAAGGGAAACCCAAAGGCGGAGAACCAGGGGGCGCGAAGGCGCGAAAAGAGAAGACATGCAATAAACACCCCGGTTTTAAAGCAGTGGGTAAGGAAGCAAACGCAAGAACTGACAGCCTCGGAACCTGTGGAGCCAGCCAAGGCCAGGAATGCTAAGAAAACTAAGGAGAAGGCAAAACTGCGCATTCGCAAGGGGGGAGGCCCAGAAGAGGTCAGAACAGGAAACGCCGCTGGTTCCCATCGCACAATGGGAGAATCGGGTACGACCAGCAGCAAGACCCCACCAGAGGCACTGCAACCACAGTGGACTACATGAACGACGTACCGACTATCCCGGTTCGCATGGCGGGACACACAATAGCGAAGTAATATAGATGGGGGGTCAGCAGTCAATGTCATGTCAGCAGAGCTCCACAGGAAATTACGATGCCAACTCCGGAACCCACCCCATTTCAAGTACGCATGGCCATATCAGGCCGAGGTGGGCCCAAGGGCATTCTGAGGGCAGTGGAGGTCGAGATCCAAACGGTCAAATTTTGGATCAACGTTGTGGTCCTGGATATGCACCAGGGGGGATTCGACCTACTCCTCGGTCGACCCTGGCTCAAGGGTGCAAAGGTACAGCACGATTGGGAGCACCAAAGATACAGTTCCACACAGACGGGCGATAAGGTCCATACCCATAGGCGAAACCCAGGCCCCCACACGAGATTCGGGGCAATGGAGTATCAGGGCCGGCGCTGGGGATGGAGCGAGGGCGTAACAGCGACCTCCGCAGGGGCCCCGGGATTGGGTCGCGCCAGACAGGAGGCCTCGCATCAGAGGCAGGCCTACGTAAAGGAGCTAGGGATCGAGAAGCAACCAAAGCCCGAGACTATCCGGCACCGGAACGTTGGTTCCCCAACCACCAAGACAAGTCCGGAGGGCCTATGTGGACATACCCAAGCCAGACGGCCACCCCAATCAAGCGGAGCCACTCCAGAGCCGGTATCGACAGGGATCGGCAGCCCTTTTACGGTCCTGGTCCCAAGGAGAGATATCCCTACCTGGGCCGATCGGAGATCGGCCCGGAAGTGGGGGGGGGAGAAGCTCCGGCGTAGACACGCCCAGTAGGACACGGAAACCTAGATAGGGGACATGCGGGGCCAGTATGGGGAAGAAGTGGCAGGAAGGGATCAACAGGTAAACTGTGCAGTTAGAGCCACAAGGGATCTCACCAGGCGGCAGCAAAACAACCACAGTCTACATTAACGGACAAGTACCACGACGAACGGCCGATAGTAGCAGCGCTGGTCACCCAGATGGAACACAGATTGAGGAATCCCGGGGCAGAACCAGCGAACCATGGGGCGAAGAGATAGGGAGGACGGAGGAGCCGGAAGCAGGATCTCCAAACGCACGTGTGGCCAGCTCACAGGACCACATGGTCCACGAGGTTGGACCACAGGCGTGAGGCACACACTACGAAGGCAATGATGGTCAGGCGGCGCCATCATTGCATATCCAGGCGCAGGATAGAGCGCCAGACACCTCGGAGGACGCCACAAGGACGGTCACGGCACCTACACTCAGAAAGGCGGTGCACAATGCCACACCTCCATTACCATGACCACGGGGTGGACAGAGAGAAATCGGCCAGTGGTGATCAGAGAAATTCGAGTGCTCATCAAGGGCCAAGAACGAGCAGCGGAGCTAGTATCCCAGGTACTCCAAGTTCAAGGAATTAATCGGGCAACCCGACGTCCGGCGAGTCAGGAAACAATTACGATTGGATGAATTCTTCAACCTTCCGTGGGGAGAAGTAGAGGACCCAGGATTTGAGGAGAAGGCCAGACAATTCCTCCAGTCAGCGGAATTAGTGGCTAGTCAAACCGGGCGTAGGGGGATACAATTCTGCACGGATGGGAGTGCCATCTTCCGCATTATGTTCGATGAACTGGCGATAGTCTTCCGGCTACCAGGGACGGCCTAGCCCTAGGGGAATGCTCGGACGCGGAGGTTCAACGGCCCGCCACCACAGGAAGTCATGGACTACGAGGCATACAAGCGAAGGAAGAAGCAGCCGAGTTCGTAACGCTAGTGGCTTTCATGCTCACAGGAAGAACAGGGAGTCGGATCACCAGACGATTGGCGAACGGTCTTTGCAGGGCGTGGGAAGGAGTCCGATAAATTGGGCTGACTGCCTTAAGCAGTACCTGATTCCGGCTCTAACTAGTGGGATTCACGGGTTCGAGCCGGCACTGAGCAAAGGCTACCCACGGCTGGACACATTGCTATTTTGACCACGGGCTCGTTCGGCCGAACGGTAGTAAGAGCACCACCACCACTCCAAATGGGGGAACAGCCAGAACCCCCGGAGTCAACAGAAGAACAGGATTCAACAGAGGGAACGGCGTCTACAGAAAGAACAGGCGTCAACAGAGGAGCAGGCGGAGGGTAGTCTCCTTCCGGACCAGGAATCACCAGGGTATGTACCGGGAACCCATCCACGCGATTCCCCTGGCTATAGGACCCCCACTACCGGAATCCTCGTCAGACGCAATGAGCAATCTACCGGACCCAGCCAGGGAGGGAAGAAGGACAAGCCGAGGACGAATACGAGAGTAACTATCAACACTTCCAGGCCAACGGACGATGGACCTCCACGGTCTATACCAGGCTCGCGGGGGTCTTCGACCACTAGACGAAGCCATGGCGATATATGACGGCCTCGACCTCCCAGCGGTGGCAAGGGAACACGACGACATAGTGACAGAACTCACGGAGCGGCGGCAGGAAGCCCGGGAAGTCGCCCAAAGGGCTAAGGAGCTACTGAGTGAAGGAGGCCGACTGTGTATGATGATGCCTGGGAAAGCTGGAGCGAAAGAAGAGCGGACTTCCAGTGGTTGTACAGTGAGTGCGAAACTCTCCTAGGGCTACTCAACGATGACCAGCACGCCCGCAGCCAGGTCATAGCCGAAGGGAACAACAGATACAGGAATGCAAAGCTCGGTTAGAACGAAGGTGTAGGGAGCTCGCTGAGGCACAAGCAACTAACGGCGGTCAGAAGGGAATTACTGACAAAGATGCAACTTCCAAAACCAGTACGCACCTACAGCCGTCCAACCGGAACCCCTACTCAGAGGCAGAAGCGAGCCCCCGGCCAGCCAGCCCGGGTCAGGACTCGGCCCGGACCATCAGGGAGCTAGAGGTACAAGCCAGCTACAGGCCCAACTCCTCGCGGCAAAGGAACAAGAATTACAATGCTCCCGGAAAAGGATGCGGACCTGGAGGATCAGCTCAAGGCCCAGGAGCAACAGACAGGGTCCGAGGCAAAGCTCCGAAGGGTGATCGCACTTCGAGAGGCGACCATCACCACATTAAAAACCACGCTAGCGGCAACAGAGAGTGAGATCGCCATGTACCGGGAGCTCCAAGGAGCAGATAACTAGGGCACATGGCCCGAGGACGTGCCAACGAATAAGCCCGGGCATCTGGTTGACGGTGGCCATCATGCGGCCATCCGGCAAGTCGCCACCGTGTGGACAAGCGGCTGGACAAAACGCCGGATAAGGGAGGTACTTCAGGTACGGACTGATGGCGACCAGTGTCAGGCGGCGGTAAGCGGGCGAAGATCCGATCGTCCGAACCAACTACCCAGGGTACGATAGGACAGCATGCGTGGGAGGCGCATAAATGTGACAGGACTCTATCACCAGGCGGCAGACCAGTGAGAGAGGCCACCTGTAGCTAGGGACTAGTGGTAGGTACCCACTATATAAGAAAGGCTGGTAGTGGGTCGGGGTCTTTTTGAGTCAAGTCTGCATCTTATAATTACTCCACTATTGGAGATAGTTGTACTCAGACAGGCAATATATATCCATTTCCTTCTATTCTCCCCACAAGCGGGCGTTCCCCGCTTGCCCTTGGGTCCCACAACCCTCTCTGCCCAGTCATCTCAGTAGAACTCCCCTCTCACCTGTACACGGACCCCGCGGCGTCCGGGTAGAGGCCATCCCAATACATTCCACATTCTGAGGTAAGGTCGGCGTTCTGGACCAAACCTCGGGGGTTGGACGCTCTCGACAGCGTCCTGGCGACCACTGCAGCTTCCTGAGAAGCACCACATCTAGCCTGCGGAGTCCCCGACGAATAGCGAAGCTAGAACTTACCTCCTAAAACCCACCCCCAATTTTGACATCCTAGTTAGGCTGATTGGTTAATGTAAATGAGTTCGACGTGTTTAGTAGGGTTAGAAACACCCCTAAGGTTAACCTAACCCCATATATACCTACAGGATATGCCTACAGGATATCCCTACAAGATATGCCTATAGGATATCCCTACAAGATATGCCTACAGGATATGCCTACAGGATATGCTTACAGGATATACCTACAGGATAAGGATCACCATTTTTAGCTCATGACTAGATTAGCTCAGGCCTAGTTTAGCTTCTTGGAGTTGTGAGCTAAAAGCTCGACCTAATTATTGTGTAATCAGTTACTTTCAACACCAGTCATTCTATGATCATTCTTGTCTTGTTCTTGTCTTTCTCCTTGTCTCCTATTTTTGTCTTGTTCTTGTCTTGCTCCTAGCCTTCTGTTCTTGTTTTGTTCTTAGTTCTTGTCTTGCTTTTGAGTCAAGCCTCCTTGCTCTTGGATCGTGCCTTGATAGTTTGATAGTAACTCCTTTTCATAACTCTCCAATTTTCAGTTACCTTTTTTTTTTTTTTTCCTTGGTTCTTCTCCCTTATTTTCCTCCTCCTTTCTTTCACAAATCATGGCCGATTTTGAGCATTTCAACACGAGCACCAAATGTTACTTCATGAGTTGGTCACTTTTGCGCCAAATGTCAACAAATCTACAAGGTTCCACCAGCATGGCGCATGTAGCTGCTGTGCATCCTCCAAGGCTATTGCGCATGCTCTCAAGTATCCATGGTTTCTTCTCCATCGAATTCTTCTTCGAGCCAAAGATCAACATGCCAGAGATGTTTGGCAATATGTTGATTTTTTAAGGTTTTCTGAATCAGATCAGACTTTGATTATGCAAACATGCTAACCCAACACACACAAAAGGGGCCTTTTGCATCCTTGCTAGTTGGATCTTCACAGGCTTGGGTTGCAACTTTGTTGGAGCATGACAACCCATTGATAAAAGACTTTGAAGGATTCATGGCTACCTTTGAAGCCTGCTTTGGAGATCCCGATAAGTACCGTTTTGCATGCATAAAATTAAGGAAGCTTTCACAAGGATCCCGACTAGTTTCCGTCTATGCATCCAAATTTAGCAACTTTGCAAGAACATTCCAAGGGACGAGACTGCATTGATCGAACACTTCCGTTTTGGGTTGAGGGATGACATGAAGGACCTTCTCCTTACGTTACCGGATGCCCAAAACCTTAGTGGAGATCATGCAATAAGCTGTTCGCTGCAACAACTATTTATTCGAGCGTCGTCAAGAAAAATCCCGTCAACAATTCTTGTAAGCCAATTCTGTAGCTATAACACATGTTCCTACGACATCTTCTAGAGTAGTTCCTATGAAATCGAAAAATACAAGCATGGCCACATTCAACTGCTAAGAAGCAACGTCGTCGTGGTGAGAACTTATGCTTGTATTATGGTGAAGTAGGACACAAGGTGGTAAAATGTCTTATTAAAGCTAAGAAGTTCAAGACGCGTGAAGTTGAAATTGAAGTTCAATGTCCACTTCGTCTCAAAGCTATGAAGTTGGATGTAGGTGCAAGCTCCATTGGTGCTGCTCATTCCATCACTCAAGTTTCCTGTGCACATTTGCCTTAACAATCGAGAGCTCAAGAAGTTTACCCTGTTAGACACTAGTGCAATGCATGCTTCATGGATGACACTTTGCAACTCAGCATGGCATTCCAGTGGTGAAGTTGAAGCGTGTAGTTCTTGTAAAGGTTACAGATGGTCGTTTGATTGCTTCTGACGCAGTTATCCATGTTACCACCCTCTCACTTGCACTCATGGCGCATTCAATTGTTCAATTTCTTCAACTTGATCAAGACTCAAACGACTCCCATCGTTTTGGGCATGGTTATAAATTCTCAAATCGACTGGAGGTCTAGGACGCTCACATTTTCCTCTCCGGTAGCCAGGATCAATCCTGTACCTTCCTGCGTACAGGATATGACCTTAGTGTCTAAGGCAATACAAGCTACAGGATTGACCATGCCTGTTCCTATATCAATGTTGAAGGTTCCTCGTCGACAGGATTCACCTCATGTTAGTTCATTAATACATCTGCATGCTCTTTCCACTCTTGTAAGTTCATGGATTCCTGTACAAGGTTCTTTCAATCCTATATTAGTGTCGAAGGTTCCTCCTCAACAAGATCACCTCCTGTTAGTTCGGCAGCACATACGCAAACTCTCCTCACTCCTGTGCATTCACAATTTTTTGCTTAGGATTCTTTCAATTTTATACACTCGTCAACATCTGCACATGTTTTCCCCAATCTTGCCTCTTTTCATTACTCTGCTTCTGTTCCATTCCCTAAGATCCTACCTCTTTTTCATTTATAGTTCCCTCCTTCTCCTCTCTGAGTTCTTACCACTACTATGCATGAACTTGCCATTGATCTTGCTCCTTTTCATCTTTTTGCTTTTTTAGTAACACCTACGTCCTCTTCTACCTCTCCTGTATTTGACTCTTTTATTTTTCAATCTCCTTCTCCTTCTTCTACTTCTTCATTGCCATTCAAGTATCACTTCTTTCAGGACGTTTTTGATAAGCACAAGGCTGCAGTTCTTTTTATTCATAGGTCTTATGACTGTCCTATTGATCTTACGGAGAGAAAACTCCACCATTTGGACCAATTTATGCCCTGTCACCTACAGAATTGGAGGTTCTTCGCTAGTACATCAAGGACAATTTGGCATCTGGCTTCATTTGTCACTCAAAGTCCCCTGCATGAGCACCTATCTTCTTATCAAGAAGAAAAATGGAAGTTTGCATTTGGTTGTGGACTACAAGGGTTTAAATTAAATCACCATCCGGAATGAGTACCCATTATCATTGATCCTACAACTTCTCGATCGGCTACTCGGAGCAAAGGTTTCACGAAGATTGACTTATGAGGGCCTACAATCTTGTACGGATTTGTCCAGGCGATGTGTGGAAGATCAAGGTATGGACATTTCGAGTACACTGATGCCTTTCGGACTTACAAATGCCCCAGCCGTGTTTCAACACATGGTGAATGACATCTTTCGCGACTTCTTGGACCAGTTTGTGGTGATTTACCTCGATGACATTTTGATTTTTTCCAAGGACCAGGCGGCACATGATAAGCATATACGATTAGTTTTACAAAAGCTTTGCGAGCATGGCTTGTATGTAAAGTTGGAGAAGTGTTTTTCGACAGGAATATTGTGGAGTTCTTGGGCTACATTGTCTCTCATGCTGGCATTTCCATGGACATGCACAAGGTGAAAGACTACCGTGGAGTGGGAGAGGCCCAAGTCTGTACGAGACAAGATTGCATTGATTGAACACTTCCGTTTTGGGTTGAGGGATGACATGAAGGACCCTCCTTACGTTACCGGATGCCCAGACCTTAGTGGAGATCATGCAACAAGCTGTTCCCTGCAACAACTATTTGTTCGAGCGTCATCAGGAAAAATCCCGTCAGCAGTTCCCACAAGCCAATCTTATAACTATAACACATGTTCCTACGACATCTTCTAGAGTATTCCTATGGAAGTCGACAAATACAAGTGTGGCCCACTTTCAACTGCTGAGAAGCAACATCGTTGCGGTGAGAACTTATGCTTGTATTATGGTGAAGTAGGACACAAGGTGGTAGAATGTCCTATTAAAGCCAGGAAGTTTAAGACGTGTGAAGTTGAAACTGAAGTTTAATGTCCACTTCGTCTCAGAGCCGAGAAGTTGGACATAGGTGCATGCTCCATTGGTGTTGCTCATACCATTCCATTACTCAAGTTTCTTGTGCACATTCGCCTCAACAATCGAGAGCTCAAGGAGTTTGCCCTGTTAGACATTGGTGCAAATGCATGCTTCATGGATGACAATTTTGCAACTCAGCATGGCATTCCAGTGGTGAAGTTGAAGCGTGCAGTTCCTGTAGAGGTTGCAGATAGTCATTTGATTGTTTTTGGCGCAGTTACCCATGCTACCACACCTCTCTCTTGCACTCATGGTGCATTCCACTGTTCGATTTCCTTCAACTTGATTAAGACTCAACGTTTTGGGCATGCCATGGTTTGTGGTTGCAAATCCTCAGATCGACTAAAGGTCTAGGACGCTCACGTTTTCCTCTCCGGCAGCCAGGATCAATCTTAACCTTCCTGCGTACAGGATATGACCTTAGTGTCTAAGGCAGTACAAGCTACAAGATTGACCGTGCTTGTTCCTGTATCAGTGTTGAAGGTTCCTCCTCGACAGGATTCACCTCATGTTAGTTCATCAACACATCCGCATGCTCTCTCCACTCCTGTAAGTTCACGGATTCCTCTACAGGGTTCTTCCAATTCTGTATTAGTGTTGAAGGTTCCTCCTCAACAGGATTCACCTCCTGTCAATTCGTCAACACATTCGTAGGCTCTCCTCACTCTTGTACATTCATAAACTTCTGTATAGGATTCTTCCAATTTATACACTCGTCAACATCCAAACATGTTTTCCTCAATCCTGCCTCTTTTCATTACTCTGCTTTTGTTCCATCCCCCAAGATCCTTCCTCTTTTTTCATTCATAGTTCCCTCCTTCTCCTCTTTGAGTTCTTACCACTACTATGCATAAACTTGCCACTGATCTTGCTCCTTGTCATCTTTTTGCTTTTCAAGTAACACCTACGTCCTCTTCTACCTCTTCTGTATCTGACTCTCCTGTTTTTCAATCTCCTTCTCCTCCTTTTACTTCTTCATTGCCATTCAAGTATCACTCCTTTCAGGACGTTTTTGATAAGCACAAGGTTGTAGTTCCAGGTCCTATGACTATCCTATCGATCTTGCGGAAGGGAAAACTCCATCGTTTAGACTGATTTATGCACTGTCACTTACAGAATTAGAGGTTCTTCGCCAGTACATCGAGGACAGCTTGGCATCCAGTTTCATTTGTCACTCAAAGTCCCCTACAAGAGCACCTATCTTCTTTGTCAAGAAAAAAGATCGGAGTTTGCATTTAGTTGTAGACTACAGGGTTGAATCAAATCACCATCCGGAATCGGTACCCATTACCATTAATCTCGAAACTTCTCGATCGGCTGTGAGGAGCAAAGATGTTCATAAAGATCGACTTACAAGGGGTCTACAATCTTGTATGGATTCGTCTAGGTGATGAGTGGAAGATTGCCTTTTGTATGAGGTATGAACATTTCGAGTACACAGTGATGCCTTTTGGACTTACAAATGCCCTAGCCGTGTTCCAACACATGGTGAACGACATCTTTCGCGACTTCTTGGACTAATTTGTGATGATTTACTTTGATGACATTCTGATTTTCTCTAAGGACCACGCAGCACATGACAAGCATGTACGACTAGTTTTACAGAAAGCTTCGCGAGCATGGCCTATATATAAAGTTGGAGAAGTGTTTTTCGACAGGATACTATGGAGTTCTTGGGCTACATCGTCTCTCCTGTTGGCGTTTTTATGGACATGCACAAGGTGAAGACTATCGTGGAATGGGAGAGGCCCAAATTTGTACAAGACGTACAATGTTTCCTTAGCTTTACAAACTTCTACAGGCGGTTCATATAAGACTTCTCTAAGCATGTACTTCCACTCACGGAACTCACCAAGCGCAAAGGGTTTTTTCTTGGTCCGACAAGGGCGAAACATGCATTCACAGCACTTAAGAATGCCTTCACGACAGCTCCAATTTTAGCACATCCTGATCCTTCTCGTCCTTTCTTCGTTGAAGCAAATGCTTCAGATTTCATAGTAGGTTCTATCCTATCACAAGTTGGAGAAGACAAGTTACTCCATCTTGTAAACTTTCACTCTCGTAAGTTCCTTTCGACATAGATCAATTACGAGATTCATGACAAGGAACTCAAGGCCATTGTGGATTTATTTGAGGGGTGGCGGCACTTTCTGGAAGGTGTTGCACATCATGTACAAGTTTTTACGGATCACAAGAACCTGGAGTTTTTTCAAATGGCTCGAGTTCTCAGTTAGCAACAGGCTAGGTGGGCGAAATTCCTATCACGTTTTAATTTTGTCATCGTCTACAGGCCTGGTTTCGGAATGGCAAAGCAAATGCATTGTATAGGAGCTCTTACCTTGCACCGACCCCAAGCGATCCTGCATATGGCTGTCAAAAGCAAGTGTTGTTGGGTCCTGATCGATTTCGGCTTGCGGCATTATAGGTTCATCAGGCTCTAGCAAATTCAACACTTCTATAGGACATCCATTTGCAATTAGCTATATACGACTTGGCAAAGAATGTGTTCTCACACATTAGTCCTGACATCGTAAGCTCCTCTTCCTCTAGTTCTTGTCTAGACTACAAGTTGTTCGTCATACAGGACAGACTCCTGTACCGAGAAGGTCTTCTGTACGTTCCTATTGATGTTTACAGGACTCGTGTGGTAAAGTATTGTCATGATACACTGGCTTATAGGACATTTTGGTGTGGCAAAGACCATTGAATTGGTGACTTGCAACTATTCATGGCTTGGGTTGCGAGGTTTTATAAAAAAGTTTGTACGGAGTTGTGACACTTGTAACATGTGCCTCGTCATGCGCCCTCTGGTCTTCTTCGTCCTCTTCCTGTTCCCTCTACTCCTTGGAGATTCGTTTCTATGAATTTCTTCATAGATCTTCTTCCTCATGGATTTGATGTAGTTCTTGTGGTGGTTGACTGTTTCACCAAACATGCTCATTTCTTACCATGTAACAAGATGGCTACAGGCCAGACAACTACTGAGTTAGTGATTTGCGAAGTGTTCCAACATCATGGTCTTCCTGAGAACATTATTTTTGGTCAAGGCCCACAATTCATGTCCAGATTTTGGTGAGAGCTTCTCCGGAGTCTACAAGTTAAAGTGGATTTTTTCTTCAAAATATCATCTGCAAACTGATGGGCAGTCAAAACGCACGATTCAGACCTTGGAGTTGTGTCTTCGCTGCTTCATTAATTACCAACAGGACAACTAGTTGGACCTTCTTCCTATGGCAGAGTTTGCTTACAACAACTCCGTTCACACATCTACAGGCCAGACACCTTTCTTCACTCTTACAGGCTACCATCCACGTTTTGACTTTGTTCCTCATGCTTCTCCTTCTTCCACTCTTGCAGTACAAGAGCATCCAGCATCTTTGTCAGGTAGAGGATGATCTCTGAGTTCATCTTCAGCAGGCATAGGAATGGTACAAGCGTCATGCTGATGCTTATCGTCAGCCGGCACTTGTGTACAAGATTGGTGATCTCATGTGGCTTCCTTGTTGGCGTATCCACACCAACAGGTCTTCTTCTAAATTGGATTTTTAATGACTAGGACCTTACAGGATTGTGGCTGAGGTCAATCCTGTAACTTTCCAATTAGAGTTACCATCTATTGTGAAACTTCATCATGTTTTCACACCTCTTTGTTGGAACCGTATCATCCTTCTTCTCTTTCTAGTCGTGCTTCTTCTCCTCCCCTCCTGTGGTCATTGACAATGAACTTGAGTACGAAGTTGTAGCCATCTTTAATTCTCGTATTCATTGTCGCCAACTTTAATATTTGGTGGATTGGAAAGGTTATTTACCTACCGATCACACTTGGGAACCTGCATCCAATCTACTCCATGCTTCTTCCAAGGTTGCTGCCTTCCATCAACGTTATCCTGCTAAACTAGGTCTTAAGACTCATGGAACTCGTCCTTAGGGAGGAGGTGTTGTCAGGACCCGACACAGGATACAAGGATACAAGCTACGAGATACAAGATATACCTACAAGATATACCTATAGGATATGCCTACAGGATATACCTACAAGATATGCCTACAGGATAGCCTACAGATATACCTATAGGATATACCTATAGGATAAGGGTCACCATTTTTAGCTCATGGACTAAATTAGCTAAGGCCTAGTTTAGCTCTTGGAGTTGTGAACATAAAAGCTCCAACCTATTATTGTATAATCAGTTACTATCAACACTAATCATTCTACGATCATTCTTGTCCTTGTTCTTGTCTTGCTCCTTGCTTCTTGTTCTTGTCTTGCTCTTAGCCTTCTGTTCTCGTTTTGTTCCTAGTTCTTGTTCTACTTTGAGTCAAGCCTCCTTGCTCTTGGATCATGGCTTGACAGGAGCTCGTTGGGAAACTGCCCGGAGGGCATTTCTAGATACCTTCATGGAGGAAAAGAGAGAGGAAGAGGTAATCCATAAGCTAACAAACTTGAAATAGAAGGTGGGAGAGTCGGTCGACGCGTACACAGTTCGCATGCTGGGATACATTGCCCGACTAAGGAATGCCCCAGTCGACTAACCAAGAAGATGTGGTATCGAAAGGGACTATGGCTGGAGATCCGCAAGTGGATCAGGCTAGACAATGATCAAACATTTGACAAGTTACTCTGGTATGCCAAGAAGGTAGAGAAGCAGGAAGCTGAGAGACGCCATGAGAGGAAATGTAAGACAAATCAGTCACTCAGGAGGCAAACGACACCACCACGGACGAGGAGAACCTCTCAGACGTCCCAAAGCCACCCAGAAAGGAGAGATGGTTGGGAGCCAAAGGGCACATGCAGCTATAGCGAGGGGAGACCCAACAAGTGGCAACATGGAAGGAAGACTTAACCGCAACACTGGCTCAAATGGGATACACTGCATGCGGGGACAAGTACTGTCGGGTATGTAACATCCATGGGTCCCACAACATGGACTATTGCTATTGACTGGTGAGCAATAGGCTACCGTAGGCAGCCGCATTGACAGTAGAACGGAAAGTAGAAGGGGATGTAGATAGTCAAAGAAGTTACGGACATAGAATGGAAGGGGACAACCAACCTTGCAAGAGGTCACAGTCCCGTTCCCATTAGCGGTAGCCCTACCAACCTAGGTACAGTGATAGAGAGAGATGGCTAGAACGCAGGGAGATGACATGCGCACTATACAAACTTCCACACTCGCTCTAACGATTCTCATGGGTATCCTTGATCAAACCAATGCTGCAGGCGCAAGCACTGGCATTGCAAGGGTGGGTAACAAGCAGACCCCGCCGGCCCGACACCAATCCCACAAAATAGGTGAACCAAGTAACAATAGTACTACCAGAACGGGACGACAAGACAAACACCACACCTTAACGGACGAAACAAGTCGCCCGCACGTATGTAGAACCAAGGGAACAGGAAAGCACCGAAAGAGGGAATGGGCAGCAAAACCCATAGTATTAAAGTAGTGAGTAAGAAAGCAAACCGACGTGCCAACCACTCTAGAACCGGCGAAGCCTAACCAGGGCCAAGGATCAAGAAGAACAACGAGGTGGGAACGCCTCGCCTTTAGCATAGGAGAGACCAAGGCATCGACAAGGCAGGAAGCGCCACTTGTTTCAGCCGCATGGCCACAAGAATCAGCAAGGCCCACTGCAACCATAGTGGACTTCGTGAACGACGTGCCCACTATTTCAATTCATATGGCAGGTCGCACAATCAGTGAGGTGATTATAGACGGAGGGTCGACATTGAACATCATGTCAACAGAACTCTATCATGAGCTGGGTATGCCAACCCGAAGCCTACTCCCTTCCATGTACGCATGGCAAATTAGGTTGAGGTAACACCCAAGGGCATCCTAAGGGCAGTAGAAGTCAAGATCCAAGCTATCAAATTTTGGATAAACGTCATCATCCTAGACATGCACACCGTCTTGGTCGACCCTAGCTTAGGGGTGCGAAGGTTCATCATGACTGTGAGCACGAACAAATAAGATTCTGCACCAAGAGGGGGATGAGGTCCATGTCTGCAAGCCAAGTCCAAGCACCCGCACAAAGATTTAGAGCGTTAGAATACCATGCGCCAAGCAAGCACAAATGATGGGACGATAGTGAAATGACAACCTCTGGCGGTTGTCCACCAGGCTTGGGCAACTTAAGGCCGGAGGACCCTCACTAGAGAGGGCACTACATAGGTAGACTAAGGATCGTAGAGGGAACACCTGAAGATCGAAACAATACAGACACTATGCGGGAGCACAAGAACCAGTTCACCAACCACCATCGCAATTCTAGAGGAGCCACTTGGACACACCCCAGTTGAACGATAGCACCAGCCAAGTGGGCCTAATCCAAACATGGTAGTAGACTAGACCGACAGCCCCATACCAACCCAGCCTCAACTGAGAATACTCACAGCCACAGCTGATCGAAGATCAGCTCTGGAAGCAGGGGAGGGAAGAGCCTCGACGAGGACATTCCCTAATAGATGTAGGGCATGAAGTACAAGGTGGGGAGCGTGCAGGACCGATGGCAAAAGCCTCGGTAGGAAGGGACCAACTGGTAAGGCACTACAGTTAGGACCAGGGTGGGCTCCACTAGACACCATCAAGGTCACAACGAACGGCAATGACAAACAAGCACTACGACAGACAGTCGACAATAGTTGCTTGGGGCCGAACATCCACCCAGATGGAGCTTAGTCCAAGGCACCCCGAGGCAAGGCAGCCAATGCTACAGGGAACCCCAAGGTAGTGTAGTAGGACGGCACAGCCAAAAGGAGGATCTCCAAACACACATGTGGCCAGCTCACAAGGTCACATGTTCCACAAGGATGGACCGCACGTGTGAGGCACATACTACAAAGGCAATGATGGTCAGACGGCACCATCATTGCGTATCTATGCATAGGGATAGCCGTGCCAGTCACCTCTGAGGACATCATGAGGACTATCACATCAATAGTACATGGGAAGGAGGTGTATAGTGCAATACTTTAACCATTATGACGACAGATTGGATGGAGAGGAATATGCCATTGGTGATCCAAGAGATTCGCGTGTCTATCAAGGGCTAGGAATGAATAGCGGAACTTGCATCGCCCAGGCATTACAAGTTCAAAGAATTGATTGGTCGACCCGACGTTCGGCAGGTCAGGAGATAGTTGCATCTAAACGAGTTCTTTGACCTTCTATGGGGAAAAAGTGGAGACCCCAGGATCCTCCGAAAAAGCCAGGCAATTCATCCAGTCCGTAGAATTGGTAGCTAGCCAGACCGGATGCAAAGGGATCTAGTTCCTCTCGGATGGGAGCGTAACCTTCCATATTATGTTCAGTGAACTAGCAATAGTCTTCCGACTACCAAAGGATGGCCTCACATTAGGAGAATTATCAAAGACAGAGCCACAAAAGCCCGCCACCATAAGGAATGAGGCGCTACGAGGCATACAAGAAAGGGAGGAAGCAGCCGAATTCATAACACTTGAGGCCTTCATACTTACGGGAAGAACGAGAAGACAAATCACTAGGCAGTTGGTGAACGGCCTCTACAGGGCCTGGGAAGAGTTGCAATGAACTAGATAGACTGCCTTAAGTAGTACTTGGTTCCGGCTCTAACTAGAGGTATCCACAGAGTTTGGATCGAGACCAAGCAAAGACTTTCCATGGCCAACCATATCACTATCATGACCATAAGCTTGTTTGGCCGAACTATAGTTAGAGCACCACCACAACTCTAGATAGGGGAGGAAGAGCAGATCAGAACAAGTCAGGACAATTGTAAGGAGCAGCCATGACCCCCGGAGTCAATAGAGAAGCAAGCGAGAGGCAACCCCCTCCTGACTAGGAGCCACCCAGGCATTAGACAATGGAACCTGTACACGCGGTCCCCCTAGCTGTGGGACCCCCGTTACCACTGGACTTCCCGTCAGAGATATCCAAATGATTGACCGAGACATGCCATGGGGAAATGGAGGGCAAGTCCAAGGAAGAGTCAAAGGTTACCTACCAACATTTTCATGCTGACAGACAGTGGGCCTCAATGGCCTACATCAAGCTTGTGGAGGCCTTGGACCAACTAAAGGAAGCAATGGTGGTGTATAACGGCCTCGACCTCCCAGTTGTGGCAAAAGAACACGATGCTATAATAGCTAAGTGTACAGAATGACTATAGGAAACTACTCTGCCAAGGAGCCCGACTATGTAGGTAGTAATGAAGGGGAAGGACACCTGGAAACTTTGGAGTGAGAGAGCAACAAAATTATGTAGGCTACAGGGTGAGTACGATGCCCTCCAGGGGCTCATGGACCACCACCAGCACATCATAGCCAGGCCATAGCAAAGAAAGAAAGGCAAACTCACAAACTCAGGACTCAGATCGAGCAAAGGAGTAGGGAGTTCGAAGAAGCCCGAGCAGAGTTGGCAATGGTCAGGGAAGAATTGTACCGAAGGGCTCAACTCACAAGGGCCAGAACCACACTTACGACCAACCAAGAAGAACCCCTACCCAAGAGGCCAAAGGCGAGCGTTGCATTACAGCCAAGCACAGGACGGGAGCACAACTCACTCAGGAAGCAAGACCCACACTAATCATTATCACAGAACTAGTGGAGCACGCCCGACAACAAGCCCAACTACTTGCAGCAAGGGAATAAGAGCTATAGTGCTCATGCGAGCGAGTCCGAAAGCTGGAAGCTCAAGTAAAACACACACAAGAGCAGCATGAGGCAGGATTCTAGAGGGAGCTACAAAAGGCTACCGAGTTACAGGATGTGACAATCGCCGCCCTGAAGTAGAAGATAGCCATAGTGGAAAGCAAAGCCGCTACCTATCATGACCACTCAGGCATGACCTAGGTTAAGGGAGCACATGGCCCGAGGATGAGCCAATGATTGAGTCCAAGCATCTGGTTGATGGTGGTTTGACCACCATCAAACCGCCAGCAGGCACGAATGAGCGGCGGGATGGAACGGCCGAGTGGTGAAGGTACAACAGGTACAGACTGACAGTGATAGCTGCCATGCGGTGCTTAACCATGCATAGATATGATTGTCCGGATCAACTACCAAAGTACTCGGGACAACACGCATAAGGGAGGCACATAAATGCTATAGGTAGGACTTTGTCACAGGGCGGTAGACCAGTACCTGTACCTAGGTCTAGCACTAGCCGACCCACTATATAAGTAGGGAGGCTGGTAGTGGGTCGGGGTCCTTTTAGTCCATTTTCGTCTTTGTATCTCGCTCCACCTTCTTGGGGCAGCTTGGATAGGCAAATGTATGTGTGTAATATATATATATATATATATATATATACATTCTCCTTCTGTTCACCACCCTTTCCGTTACTCTCCTCTCACCCCGCTTCTAGCCGAGCGATGCACTACCGAAGGAAGTGACAGGAGAACTCTTCCTCCCCTGTACATGGACCCTTGTGGCGTTCAGGTAAAGGCCATCTCAGCACCTCCTAGTACTCCGCAATAACGCTATCTCACTGGCACGGATCCCCAGGATTAGGAGCTATCCACAACCATCCTGGCGACCATCAAGACTTTATAGCAACACCACATCTGGCCTACAGAGTCCCCGACGACCAGTTGTGGTTCAAGTTCTTCTTTGTTGTTCACTTCAAAATACAAATCCTGATACTAATAAGAATATTTAATTCTGTTTATTGATAAAAAGATTGTTATGGATTACAAGATCGTGGATAAGTCGTATAAATAAATTTAAAATGGTAAAGAGGGCATCCCAAATTTTAAATCTGTCTCTATCATGTATTATTGTACTTTAAATATATTTTCATCTTTTTCTCACTATTATCTTATATTTGTTTTTATTTAGTAGTTTCTTATGTTTTCCTTAACATTATTACACCAAGTCCACATTAGTATTCTTAACATATTGATATTCTTACATTATAGTACTATACATTCTTATAACCAAGTCATAATTACTCTTGTTCTTGTATTTAATTGTTTAGTCATATAGATAAAGCACTTCATAAGCATAAAAGAAATGACATATCATGAAGTTGTATACAAGAACAAGAAATTGTGAAAGTATTACATAAAGAACTCGAAGAAGAACATCTAAAACATTTTGTAGTAGATCTTGTCAAGCCACGATCCAGGAACAAAGAAGTGAGTAGGATTCCGAGAACAAGAAAGCTTGACTCAGAAGTAGGACAAGGAGTAGGACAGGGAGCATGACAGGAACTAGGAACCAAGAACAAAACAAGAGCAGGAGGCAAGGAGCAAGACAAAACAAGATTGATCGTAAAAAGATTGGTGTTCATAGTAACTGATTGTATAACAATTAGGTCGGAGCTTTTATACTCACAACTCTAAGCTAATCTGGTCATGAGCTAAAAATAGTGACCTTATCCTCTAGGCATATCCTATAGTATATCCTATAGGCATATCCTTTAGGTATATCCTTTAGGTCTATCCTATAGGAATATCCTGCAAGCATATCCTGTAGATATATCCTATAAGCATATCCTGTAACCCGTATCTTGTATCTTGCATCCTGTATTGGGTTGTGACAGATCTGACAGCATGAAAAGTATTAGAAATCGGATTAAGGTGGTTCACATTATTAAAAGTGCAATTAAATATTGTCAACACTGAAATTTGTAATAACATCAATATACATTACAACATCAAATACAACTTTTGCATTTAATCATGACATTAGGAGCTTTTATGAGATGAGTAATGGATATCATGAAACCCATAAATTTAAAATTAATTGATAAAATCAATATATTCTAGTTCTGGAGTACATCACTAAATAGGTGGAACAGACCTATTGAGCATGAAGAGTAACAAAGGTTTTATATAAAAATATATAATATAGTATGAACCACTATTATATTTAATTAACTATCATGAGAGTCATTTCATGAATAATGTAGTATAAATACTTTACTTCAAATATTTAATTGAGGTCAACTTTTTGCATTATGAGCATTTCATATTACTTTCAAAATAATTATTAAGTTTAGTTTATTTCAATTAAGTAGTAATTTGATGAAATTTATTATGTCATCTCTAAGGATTGTAACAAGAAAATATAAATGAACGTTGTAATTAAAATGGGAATGATACATGAAAATGGGAATATAAAAAAATCTTTAATTAATACTTATGTATTAATTATTAATATTTTAAACATACATTTTAAAAATATTCTTTCTTTAAATATATATTATTCTTAAAGTTATTTTTTTATATTAAAAAATGTTAATTAAATAATTAAATTTGCTAATTATTAAGAAAATGGGATAGACATTCCCATTTTAGTTATAATGTTCATATTAATATGAAAGTTTTAACCTGAAGGGCCAACATGTGGTTGCTTAGTGACCATCCGATGTCATCACCCTGTGTGAGCAACACTAAGTCTTTCAAGATGTCCCCAAGAGTTTGACTCATATGCTTAGGGTAAGACTCTAAGTCTTTTGTTTATCTATAGAATGACCATCCCCCAAACCCTAGAGGATATCCCGAATAGACTTTAGGATCCTATCCCAGTAAACCTAAACAAGCTCATGGCCTAACCCCACAAAGGAAATGTGTCTTACACATATCCCCATGACAAAGCTAAGGCATCGTCACTTACCCTTTGAGGAATCACCCTCATCCGGGAGTACAACCCCTTTAAGGTGATGAGAGATACCATGAACCATGACTAACCCTTAAGGGTTTAAGTGGCCAATTCATACCCTAAACCTAGGGCTAGAGGACACAAGTGTGCACCATAAGTGGACACAAGTGTTCTGTTGAGCAAAATCCCTAAGGTTAAGTTTAGATAACCCTAAGTACATGACTTTGAAAGGGCTCCTGTTAACAAGCTTAGGTTGTTCAATCCCTGAATTTCAAGGAGAACACTCCCTTAGCCAAGTGTGCCAAACCACACCTAGTTACGAGACCTAACCTCCTTGAGCAGATGCCCAAGGCTTAGCACCCTAGTGCAAGCACAAGCATGCCTGTTTGCTAGAGATCCAATCCCTTGGTAACAAACCCATGACACAACCCCAAAGGGCGTGCCTCGGGTGTTGTATGTGACGTTTAGCCCAGTATCACATCTCCATGTGACACTACCTTTCACAATGTGGGCTTCATGCCATAGCCCCTTAGATTCAAGAGTTGCACCAAATGCCACAAATGTGGCTCCTAAATGCCAACTCTAGAACCCCTTAATAAACCCTCAGGAACTGAGTAATGTGAACCTGTTAAACAAGATCCCACGCTCACAGTTGGACAAGGACACAAATGTGTCTTGCTTGGCTATTTTGACAAGACCTTTTAAGCATGGATTCGCCAACGTTAAGGGTGAGCTACCCCGAAGGTGGGACATACCCCTATTATTTGGAAGTTAGGTGACACAACAGAGGATTGTACCTTAACGACAAGTTAAAGCTTGCACCGGCAGAAGAGCAATGAACTTAGTGATGAATCCAAGAGCTATCCTATTACATAACCTACCTTATTTATGTGATGGACCCCCCCCCCCTTTCTTTTCCTACATGTATAAGTGGGCTAGCACAAATGCATGTCCTTTGCTAAATGAGATGAGTTATTAATGAAACCTTATTCTTACTCCTAAACCCTACCCAAGGGGTGGGGGTTTTAGGGCATGGGTTAGGGCAATCCTAGGGTTATAGGGGTGTTCTTAACCCTAATTAACACACCAAACTAACCTGCATTAACCAATCAGCCTAATTAGGACGTCAAAATTGGGGTGGATTTTCTAAAAGGTAAGTGCTACCTTTGCTTAAAGTTTCTCGCGATATTTAAGGATAGCTAGTTGGACTACCCCTAAACACATAAGTGCATTAAGCGGGGCTATTTCTTGTTACATCTAGGGTCTGTCAAAATAGTACAATAAGTAACAATAATCAACCTTCAAAATAAAAAGTCAAGTCATAATAAAAATTATAACAAACTAAATAATGAATAAAATACACTTAACATGACAATAAATATTTATATAGAATAAACAATATAAAATACATAAAGTCTAACATGATCAACAAATAAGAATACGAATAAAACTAATTTAAAGAAGGTGATATAGTATGTTATTATCATGGTCAATTACAATACTTGAGACATATACTTAAACTTAAATGGTATTATTGAAATAGAATTAAACAAAACCATGATGTTATTAAATTTAAGAGAGAAAAAAATATTTAATACAAACACTAATTACATTCACAAATACACAATTATAATACTAGAAAAGATTTTTGAAATAAGAATATATTAACTTCTAACAAAAAATTCATCAAACAAGAGAACAAACTCAAAGTTATTATTAATAGAAGTGTAGTATGATACAGAAAGAAAAAAACATATCACTGGCATTGGCAATTACAAAAAGGCTTTAGATCAAGCATATATTCATAATAATAAAATTAATAAAGATCAAGAGAACATAAACTCCAAGAGGAGAATTTCACTCACATGAATGAATTAAATAAAGATAATATTCATCCTTTAATGCTAAATATCTACGTAATTGAAAATATATCATCACAAACTTTGAGGATATTTATAAAAATATCATCAAAAATCCTTTTAAATGCCAAGGTATTATTAATGAGGAAAATACATGACCTACTCAAATGCAATTGCTAAACAATACATGACACAATTAAGTTTAATTATTAAACTTATAATCACACTCTCAAGCAATTTTTTCTTATATTTAATCTTCATTTAAGAATTGTTACAATAGATAGTCTATAAAAACAATTGTACAAAGTAATCCCACTTATTTTCAATATTCACACTCTCTTTCTCTTCACATGGGATGCATGATTCAATTATACGACTTTTTATTTAAATATTTTCTTTAGTTAAAAATTGAGCTTACAAACAAACATTATTATAATATTTTATTATAATGCAATTTCAACTCATTCTATAATAAGGATTATATAGTTTTAACATACATTCTTTACATAAGACAAAGACATTTTTTACTACATACAAAATAATTGCACAAGCTTTTATATTTTCTTTGAATTCAATAAGTAAACCTCATATGTAGAGGATATAACTAGGTTTTAAACTTATGTTGCAATAATGAATGGAGCTATTACTTCACCACTTAAAGTAGCCATGTTTATTAAGAGTAGCTCAATCTATTATTATTAAATTACCTCAAAAAATATATTGAGTCCTATCTAGATTTTTAATTAATTTTAACAACTTGGGTAGGGTTGGGTTGACCTTGGGTTTGAATCACGAAAATTAAATAAAGTAAGTATGGCAAATATACTAGTAATTCAAATGATAATCCTAATAACATAAGCCACTTTTATGTCATTCTAACTTCAAACATGTGCATATTTATCACATCTTTTATGGTGAATCTACATTAGTTTGCTTTGATAACTCACTTGCCAACCCAAGGCCTCCTCAAGCCTCAGCCGGATTAATCCCGCTCAGCCTAAGGCAAGCAAGAATCGATTCAGTGGGATAGCCAACCTAAGGTAAGTTGATGGGATTAATCTTGCCAAATACACTCATTCCTTTACATCATACATTTCTTGTTTTCCTTGTATCTCTCTCACTCACAAACACATAATGAATGTTTCACTTTATCATTTATTTACTTTTATAACCTTATCTTAATTTTCTAAGTGAAAGCCAATAAACTTTGTAAAATTGTTTATAACTCACATTTATGGTGGTGCTAGAACTGAGTGATGTGCATTTCTTACACTATCACAATTGTGAGCTTTGCACATTTTCATACATTATGTATAAAGTATTTGCATGTATTTTAAAAAAGAAGAGCATTAGTGGGATTTATCCACCAACTAATTAGTTCACGCACTTAAGAAAAAATATTTATAAACCTTGTGAAATTTTATTTGCATATTTGTATATTCGGATTTGTATAAGTGTGTGCGTTTTTATAAATGATATTTATAGTGTAATATTGTGGACTTGATCAAATAAAGTGATTTAACCATTAGTATGAAGTCGTCTTTAAATTTACAAGCCATGTTCATGTACCAAGTGTAGCTCTTGAGTTAGGGCTATGGCAATCTTGGAAACAAATGTGACACTACACAGTATAATGTTCGAGGCACACCCTCTTGGGTTGTATCATAGGTTTGACACTAAGGGGTTGAATACTCTAACAAACAAGCATGCTTATACTCTCGCATTAGGATATTAAGCCTTCGGCATCCACTCAAGAGAGTTTAGATCTCATAACTAGGTGTGTTATTGGCACATTTGATTAGGGAATGTTCTCCTTAGGACCTAGAGGTTAAACAACCTAAGTTTGTTAGCATGAACATTTTCATGAAACACTTGCAATGTCGTGTACTTAAGGTTATTTAAACTTAGTTTTAGGCAGTTGCTTAATAAACACTTGTGTCCGCATACAGCACATATTCATGTCTTCACTAAGTATTAACCCTAGGTCTAGGGTGGATGAAGGTGATTCCTTAAGAGGTAAGTTATGATGTGTCAGAATTCTAACCTGAAGAGTCAACACGTGACAACATGTGGCTACCAGGTAGCCATTCGGCATCATCACCATATATGAGTAATGTTAAGTCTTTCCAAGACAATCTTAAGAGTCTAACTCAAATGCCCAAATAGGCACAAGACTGAGGGTCTTACCCTAAGTCCTTTAGAATGAGTATTCCCCAAACCCTAAAGGACAACCCAAGTAGACTTTAGGACTCTTACCTTAGAAAACCTAGACATGCTCATGCCTAACCTCATTAAGGAGATGTTTCTCACACATACCCCCATAACAGAGTTAAGGCATTGTCACTTACCCCTTGAGGAATCACCTTCATCTGGAAGTACAACCTATATGATAGGTACTTGGTTAATCGGGTGTTGGAGTACCCTAAATCACGACGAACCCCTAAGGATTTGAGTGGCAAGTCATACCCTAGACTTAGGGCTAGTACTTAGTGAGGACACGAGTGTGCACTGTAAGCAAACACAAGTGTTTTACTAAGCAAACTCCCAAGGTTAAGTTTTGATAACTCTAAGTGCACGACCTTGCGAGTGCCTCACGAATGGGCTTTATTAACAAGCTTAGGTTGTTCAACCCTTGGATCCCAAGGAGAAAACCCCTCCTTAATTGAGTGTGTTAAATTGCTAATAGCACATCCTAACCTCCCTTGAGCGACCCTAATGTGAACGCTTGCTAGAGTATCCAACCCCTTGGTGTTGAGCCCATGAGACAACCCTAAAAGGCGTGCCTTAGGCATTGTACTGTGTGCCTTTAATCTAGTGTCACATCTCCATGTGACATTATTTCCTAAGATGTGAGATTTAAAACCCCTCTGTGAACCCTCAGGAACTTGGTAAAGAGAACATGTCGTTGGACAATGACATGAATGTGCCCTGCTTAGTTATGAGTGCTACTCTTAACTCAACGTGGAGGAGGTTGGAGACAAACCTTAACCTTTAATCCTTGGAACGTGCATTCTAGCAAGACCTCCCAGGCATGAATTTGCCAACATTAAGGGTAAGCTACCTCGAAGGTGAGACGTACCCTATTATTTGGAAATTGAGGCAGCACAAACAGAGGGTTGTGCCTTAACGACACAAGTTAAAGCTTGCACTAATAGAAGAAGTAACGAGCTTAATCATAAACCCAAAACCGTCACTAATACATACTCTACCTTATTTATGTGACAGAGCCCCCCTTTTTAACTATATGTGTAAGTGTACCAACCCCTTAATTAATTAAATGAGCTTACCTTTTAACCTAACTCCTATCCCTAAACCCTACCAAGGATTTTAGGGCCTAGGTTAGGGCAACTCTAGGGTTAAGGGTGTTCCTAACCCTATTAAATTAACATGAAAACTTAACTGGAATGTTAAAATCGGAAGAGAGTTTTTTAAAAGATAAGTTCTACCTTCGCTTAGAATTTCTTACGATATATAGGGATAGCTAGCCCTAAACACCAAGTGCATTGAGCGAAGCTGTTTCTCATTACATTTAGGTCCATCAACATAGTACAATAGGTAACAACAATTAACATTTAAAGTAAAGAGGAGTCATAGTAAAAACTATGACATAATGCCTCATGGGGTATCGTCTCCTTAAATAAGGTTAGGGCATGTGCTTGTCTACAATCATAAGAATTCATTTAAGAAAAAAAGAAATTTAACTGATATTTTATATAAATGTAATAAGATAGTTTAATGGTTATAAGAATATTTTATTATTATTATTTTTAAAATAATAATTTTTATATTGTACTTATAATAACATTTAGGAAAGCATTATGTATGAAATATACTTCAAAAGTAGCTTTTGTATTGAATGACTAGATATTTATTCATGAATGTTTAAAATTGCAAAAATAGATTCCTTTTAAAACTTAAAATAAAAAGTGTACCTCTTCAATTAAGATGTTAAAATGTCCTTAAGTTGTAATATTTTAATAAGGTTTGAAAAAAATAAATGTTAATGTTAATAAAATTTGGAAAAAAATTACATATTGTTAAAGAATCTATTTATTTAATAGCCAATACTACTTGTGGTTCTTTTAAGATATTAACAATAAAACTTACTAATGAAAGTGAAATTAAAGCATAGAGCAAAAAGAATAATAAGTTAAATAAATTACATATTATGGAATAGATTATATCAGCAGCAACAATTACTGTGGATTCATAATTATTTTAAATTTTAAATGTAAGTTTAGAAATTTTACATGAAAATAAAAATCTCACTACAAAACTTTATATTCTAATTTTAAAATCAGTAATGTATTTTTATACTGATTATATTAATATACATAAATTTTAAAACATATAAATTAAAACTATGTAATGTATGGAAAGGCATAATTTCTTCTTAAATTTGAAATTGCAGGTATAATTTTTGCTGAATATTTGCTGAATTAGAATATATTAGTATATTTGCTGACTGGGCATATTAAAGCGTCGTAATAAACGCATGATCTATTATATAAAGTTAATTCACCCTCACTTCCACAACAGAAAGTGGGTCTCATTTATGGTGCTTATGAAGTAAGGCGTGTGCGTGTGAGGGTTAGAGTTCAGTGTGTGTGTGCGCGTGTGTCTTTTCTTATTGTGTGTGTGTGCCGTGCGCGTGCGCGTGTCTTTGTGCATATGAGGTGTGTGTGTGTGCGCGCGTGTTTTACCTATTATATTTATTTGCAGAAAGCATTTGCGTCACAAAAGATGTTGAAAAACCAACAAAAGTATCGACTGACACTTGTTCATGTTCGAACCTCAAGTTAATTTATTACAAATGCGTTTTTAGTTAATGCATGTAATAAAGTATAACGTGGGATATTCGAAAGTATATGCTAATGTGAATTTTATAAGGGTTTAAAACAAACTTTATTTAGACTTAGAGGCCAAACATGACCAAACAAAACCAAATACGTGTATATACATTATCTAAAGCAAACATGGCCAAAACAGAATCAAATATATATACACCAGATTCATTATTAAATTACACAATCACATTATGGTTTTCAGATTGTTGCTTACTATTCTAATTCTCGGTGTTACCATTTGTACTGCTGTGGTAAGCTCTCTCTCTCTCTCTCTCTCTCTCTCTCTCTCTCTCTCTCACACACACACACACACACACACACACACACATTAATGGTTACATCTTTATAGGGCTCTAAAGATGTATATATTGTTTCCTTGGGAGTTCGTGATGAAGATATGCATCCAGACATTGCAACAAAGTCTCACTACAGGCTCTTAAATGAAGTCACAGGAAGGTACTTCTTACATAGATAGAGAGAGAGAGTATTTTCTAATTTAACATCTATTAACATCTATTCTTTTGCAGTTCCAAACCCATACTACACAGTTATCGACATGTGTTCAATGGCTTTGCAGCTCATCTTACACATGAGCAAGCCCAGAAATTCAAAGGTACGTTATCTGTCTGTATACAGTTAGTAAAATTTGGTATATATCTTTGAAATTTATTATATTTACATATATGTATTTAAAATTCTAATATATTTAATTATAATAATGAATTTAATCTAGATCAAATTCATTTATATGTGGTTTAGATCATCCCGATGTGTTATCTGTCCAAAAGCAAGGGTCGTAGGCCTACTACTACAAGAAGTTGGAACTTCATGGCCTTGGGAAATAGTGATGAAGAAAAGTCTTTATTTGGCTCATGTGATGGTAAGTTGTGAGGGTTTAACTAGAGGGGTTTATTATCTTTGTGTATAGGGAGGTCTCTCTGGAGTATGAAGGGCAGTGATGTGATCATTGGGATCTTGGATCTTGGACTCTGGTATACATCCGGAGCACCCGAGCTTCTCTGATTATGGGATGGGTCCAATCCCAAGGAGATGGAAGGGAATATGCCAAGAAGGGGACTCTTTCAATGCTTCCACTTGCAACAGGTATATAACTATATGAAGTTAAACTTAATTCTATTTTAATTAATTAATTTTCACTATGCATCTCAGGAAGATAATAGGTGCGAGGTACTTCTATCAAGGATACCTTGCTGCAACAGGCACAAACATAGCTTATATAAGGGCCCAAGACTATCTTTCTGCACGTACTAGTTTCACTGATAAAGGCCATGGAACACATGTAGCTTCAACTGCAGCTGGTAGACCAGTCGCTGTAGGGAATCGGACTGCGACTGGTGGCGCCCCTTTGGCTAGGCTGGCGATTTATAAGGTCTGCTGGCCTGCGTTTGGTAAAATTGATAATTGCCAAGATGCAGATATTATAGCCGCTATGGAAGCCGGTATAGAGGTATGTGTTTATCTAGGGTTTAAGTCTATCTATAAATTAATGTTTACAAGGATGGTGTGGACCTATTCTCAATGTCATTGGGTGAGTACGAGTACACCAATTCCTACTTAAATGACATAGTGGATATTGGAGCATTCCATGCAGTTCAAAAGGGAATACCAGGTGATATAAGTTGATAGAAAACGTAAACCCTAAACCCTAATTGTGTTTGATGTATACAGTCATAGCAGCAGCTGGAAACGATGGCCCTGGATATGGAACTATTGAAAATATGGCTCCGTGGTTTCTTACTGTGGGAGCCGGTACTATAGATCGGAGTTTTATAGGCTTTACAACCAGTTTAGGCGATGTGCGTGCACCTAGAATTGCTAGCTTCTCATCCCGCGGTCCAAATAGAATCACACATGACATCCTAAAGGTTTTTATTTTTATTTTTCTTTATATTTTAAATATTAATTAATCTTTTTAATTTTTTGGACAGCCCGATATTATAGCACCTGGTTATTTTATATATGCAGCTGCACCGCCACATATTGGAGACTGGCAGTTCATGTCTGGAACATCCATGGCCACTCCTCATGTCTCAGGGGTTGTTGCACTCCTTAGATCTATACACCGCTCATGGAGTCCTGCTGCTCTATCTTCTGCCATTATGACCACAGGTTGCGTGCGTGCGTGCGTGTGTGTGTGTGAGAGAGAGAGATTTTGCTTAACAATATATATTGAAAATGTATCTTCTTATGCAGCCTACCTTGGTGATAACGAAGGTGGTCTAATATCTGATACATTGGACCCTTTCACAATTGGAGCTGGCCATATCCATCCAAATGCAGCCGTTGATCCAGGACTAGTGTACGATGCAGATTATGCCGCGTTTATCTGTGGAATATACGGACCATACACAGTTAAGAGTTTGCTAGGAATTATATGCCCAAAGGATTTACCCTCTGAAGTTGCTAACTTTAACTACCCCTCGATTACTGTGATGTCTTTGAATGGTAACAAGACAATTACTAGACAAGTTACCAATGTTGGGGATGACGTGTCAAGCTACAGAGCCATTGTGAAGGCGCCACCTGGAGTTATGGTGACCGTTATTCCTCCACGGTTGCAGTTTAGCCACGTGGGTGAGACTCAAAGCTTTCAGGTTGTGTTCCAAGCCAATGGTATTCAGAGTAATCAGACTGCTTTTGGGAGTTTGATATGGAAGGATCATAAGCATCTTGTTAGGAGTCCTATTGTTATTAAATCTCTCTAAGGCTCTCGTAAATATGTATAGTTTTTAATACGTGAAATTTTAATACCTCGTTGAATTTTTATAAACCATATTTTACATAGCAATTATTTATTAAATGTACATTTCTACGTATCATTGTAATTTTTTATGTGTAGACCAATACGTATTGGTAATCACAACCGGGGCAAACCCAAATTTTATATATTCATTAATTTAACACTTTTTACATTCTAGTATAATAAATATTAATACTTAATAATGTTTACAAATAGATGGCAAATATACTCCGACGCAATTCACATTCATTTTATTTATTCATAATAAATTAAAAATACATATGTTTAATTTAAACAATAATAAAAATAATTAATAAAATATTAAATTTATATAAAGACTCAAATGAATGAATATGTAATAACTAACCTCTATTGGATAAAGGTGTGTGTATAGCTTCCACTTCTAAGGTCACAGCCCCAACTTATATATGACAACTAAATACGTATACATATATAGAATGTACTTACATTATCACACATTTACCTAAGATAATTATGATAATTAGAATTTATTAAAAAAAATAAAATTCTCTCTGTATACGCAGAGTAAAGTTTATTAAGAAAAAACTCTCTGTACACGCATATGTATGTCTAAGCGCGCCTTATTTTAAACTTTTGAATATGCTGGCATCTAAGCAAAACGTCTATTAACAAGCATAATTACACCTGAAATCCAGTACGTGAGATAATGCAAGCTGTAGCTGAAGATAAATATAAATTACTGTTATATTATTTATTTATTCAAAACTAACTATTCTTGTTGTGTATACCACATATGGAAACTTGCACAAAACTATATTTGGGCTTGATATTGCTCGTAAACTGCAATACTTTACAAAGTGAGTGTACGTGTACATGTGTTTATATATATATATATATATATATATATACACACACACACACAGAGCGGTCTCAAGGATAAGTGAGGTGTGCGTGGACCATGAAGTTTCCTAGATAGCTATTTAAGTGACAAAAGTTGTCTCGAGTGGCATTGCTATGAAGCAACGCTATGGGTGTGCGTGTTTTTGACTTCTCATCTTGTTGGCTCAAAGAATAAATTGGTTTTGTTTACCTTGTTTCAAGAGTGAAAAAGGTTTGTTACATGCTCTACTAATCAAGTGCATGGAATATGTAGTTGCTAAGTGATTATTCAACGTTAATTCTTGATGTGAATAATGTGAATAATGTTAATCTTAAATCTTCTATAAAGTAGTCATACTCAAACCCTCGAAGCGTAACCTAGTAGACTTAGAATTCTATCGGAATCTTTTTACTTGGTGACGCTGACCATATATTAAACCTAGAATCCCTCGTGATAAACCTTCAAGAAATTGACAATAAGAACCCCTATTAAAATGCACAATTGATTAAATGAAAAACCAACATGCATGTCCAATTTAATTACGATTGCCATTCTTAACTTAACGCGTAGAAGGCAGTAGGATGAAAGCTTCAACCTTTAGACTTATAACACATGTACTAGGAACGGGTGGGACTATTATGCCAGCCTTGGGCTGGCATGATTAATCTCCTCGAATCGATTCCTCCAGGACATGACTCGTCTGGACGGGATTAATCCCACCAAAAATAAATAAAAGAAGAAATTCTAAAGGATGTTTCGTCTTGGCGAGGAATAATAAAAACGTATGAGTTGATCAAGTGGAGGTTCTACTAGGAATATAAAAGTTAATATCGTAGAGGAGGTTCTATTGGGGAATATAAAAGTTGATATCATGAGGAGGTTCTACTGGGTAATATAAAAGTTGATATCATAAAGTACTGTAGGACTTATGACAAGTGTTAGCAAGTAAAGGTGGTTAGGGAGAAACCAAGTAGGCTATTAGTACCATTGCCTATTCCAAATAGGCAATGGGGCAATATCTCTATGACTTTGTCACTCATTTCTAATGACATAAAGGCATGTGTGGGTCATTGTGAATAGGTTAACAAAGTTTGTCAAGTTAGTTCCTTTGGGGAAGAATGTGAATGCATATGAGCTATTTACTTACATAACTTTATGGAGATCTTTCTTGACAATATTCTTATTTATAATAAGAATATGAAGGAGCATGTGGAGCATCTATGTTTAGTGTTACAAACTCTTAGGGAGAAGAAACTATATGCTAAACTTTCGAAGTGTGAGTTTGCTAAGGAGGTGGAGTATTATTTTTAAGAATGGTGTTTTATCCTAATCCTAAGAAGGTAAATGTAGTGAGGCATTGGCTTGTGCCTAAGGACGTGCAAGAGCTCATGAATTTTATGAGTTTGGTTAATTACTATTGTTGATTCATTCAAGGCTTCAATCGTTTAGCTCTTCCTTTGACATCATTGATGAGGAAGAATATTGTGTTTGAGTGGTCTGCAAGGCAAAGTGCATCATTTGAAGCTTTGAAAATTGCATTGACAACATGAGAACAAATCTTATGAGGTGTACACAGATGCATATGGCTATGCCATTGAAAAGTTCTTATGCAAGTTGGTTATGTCATTGCTTTTAAGAGTCGAAAGTGAAATGATACGGAATGTCAGTACTCGATTATGATCAGAAATTGATGGCTATAATGCATGTCGTCTGCACTTGAAGGCACTATCTACATAATTGACGTTCCTTCAAAGTGTTTATTGATCACAAACCTTTGAGGCATTTTTTAGATTAGAAGGATCTAAGTTTGTTAGTTAGTTTTTCTACACAAGTTTTTAGAACTTATGACTATTCATTATAAGGAAGGGAAGGAGAACGTGGTTGCAAATGTTCTTTCTCGTATTAAACAACTGAATGCTATTGGAAGGATAAAAAAAGTTTGGTTTCTTTGATTCGTGAAGCACAAGCTAAGGATCTAGCTTCAATAAAGTCTCAGCAATTTGGTGGAGCCTTATGCTAAGCAGAATGGTTTATTACTGTACAAGTAACATCTAGTAGTGCATAAGACGAAGAGCTTGTAGCAGCAGTCATGCAAGAGATGCATGATAGTCCATTTGTTGGACATGGAGAAGAGGACAAGACGTATGACTTAGTGAAATGTCGTTCTCTTGGCCTAACATGAAGGAGGACATTGTGAAGTATGTTTGCACTTGTGCTAAGTGCCAGTCAATTAAGGTCAAAAGAGTGACTCAACCTGGATTGCTAATGCCTTTGGAAGTGCCTCAAGGAAGATGGGAGAGTATGTCTATGGATTTTATTACACATCTTCTAAGGACATTACGTTGCAATGAACAAGTGTGGGTCATTGTGGATTGCTTGAGCAAGTATGCTAAGTTCATTCCTTTGAAGAAGAATGTAATAGTGAAGGAGCTTGCATTGGTCTATCTAATGTAGGTGTATCATGAGCATGGGATGCTAAAAACATTGTTAGTGACCGAGACAACAAGTTCACTTCGCATTTTGGATGAAGTTCTGTAGAGGACTTGGCACTAAGGTGAACTTTAGTAATGGAGATCACCCACAATCAGATGGCCAGATTGAGTGTGTGAACTAGGTTCTAGACAATATGTTAAGAACATATGTGGCTGAGAAGCAAGGACAATGGGACAAGTTCTTGCCTTTGGCTGAGTTTGCCTATAATAACAGTAAGCATAGCTCTTTGAAATGTAATCCATTCTATGCTTATAAAGGTAGACATCCTTGGTCTCCAGCAGATGTTGGAATACACTGGGAAGTGGTGAGAGAGGACGTCAAAGCTCATAGCTTGGCTATGAAGATGGACGAGATACTTCTAATGTGTCGGAAGAATTTGCTTAAGGCAAGGGACCGAGCTAAAAGGCTAGCTGATAAGAAGCACACTTACAAACAATTTAATGTAGGAGATAAAGTGTTTGTGCGAGTCATCTTTGTTTCCTTATTGAAGCATAGTTCTCTACAACCATTGCGGATTGGAAACAGTGAGAAGCTAAGTGCTTGGTATGTTAGTTCATACAAGATCATTGAGAAGATCAATGCTGCAGCTTACAAGTTGAGATTGCTTGAGGGAATGCAACTACATCCTGTGTTTCATGTGAGTCAACTAAAGAGGGCCCTTGTATGTGCAAAAGTACTAGTACACTCACTTGAAGAGTTATAGAGAGTCTAACCAGAAGGATGTTTAAAGTAACTTATTTTAAAGAAAAATCATCAATGTAAATCTTTATAAAGTGTACACAATTTGTCCTTGGGAACAAGGACTTTTTCCAAAGGGGAAGGAATGTTACAGTTGAACGTTGGTCCATGGTCTTGGTCAAAGGTTGACCCTGAATGATCTCATGCTTAAGCTAATCATAGGCCTAATTAAGAAGACCCTAATTTTGGAAAGCAACAACAGCTTTTCAAAAAATACTATCAAACATAATTACAAATGAAATCATTTTCTTATCAACATGTTAATTTATTTATAATACTTTCTCTTTAATCATATAGAGAAATCTCCTCATTTTATTTAAGTCATCACTTTCGGGATTAATTGATTCAGTTTGATCAATATCTTTATGTTGTTGTCATCACCTAACACTCTCATGAATGCAGTTAGGAGTTGCCATCCTTGTTATTACATAAGTTGTGATAAGAACAAGAGTGCATAAAGGTTTATCTAAAAAATGACGTTTCTTAATAATAATATTATCGAGCGCTCGGTTGCTCTCCTTTAATTTATGAAATTCAAAATCACGAGAAAGAAAAGCGTCAAGGTATGTTTTATATAATGGATATTATTATTCACAAAAGTTTTCAAGATTCTTCTTTTAATACACATATCCAAGTAGTTCACTAGTTCATCCATGATATTAATATCAAAATATGGGTCAAAAGTGATTAAATAGATACAAGCAATGTTTTGGTTGAGCATAACCTTTTAAGGAAAGTTGTTTACCACTAAAATATGTACATTCTTCATTATCCTTAACTGATTGATCTCCCAATGAAGCTTAATTAATCTTTTATTCTTAAAGAAGTATGACTTTTTTTCTTTTTTACATTGTAAAATTCAAGAGGTTTATAACATCTTTGCTAGTTAAAAATCCAATCTTTACAAATCACCTCTTCTACAACACTACAATGTTTATTAAGCAAATTCAGCAGCAGTCAAGTTGTGAATTTGTATGTATGACCAAATCCCCACAAATGCACCCATCTCCTTGAGCTTTTGAAAGAGATGGTCCAACCCCAAATGAAAAATGATATTATATCAAAATTTACCATGACAATGAATGAAATCTCCATATTTAATTTCTTTTTCTTTGTTCTCAGGCCTTTGTCGATGAAGTAAAACACTATTGACATCTAACAACACAATATGGCCATGGGTAACAAGGGGCGTTGTCTCTTGAATACATTGTTGTTTGGTCCCTTTCACATTTATCTTTTGACGCTATATTACTGCCGATCCCTTTATCATTTACTTGCACATCCTTTTTAAGATTCAGATATTAAAGGCACCAAAGAAAGTGATTCAGGAACTAAAGGCAATAAAAATAGTGATGCAGAAACTGAAGTGGTCCCCATAGTAAGGATGTGTTGAGCTGCATTATTATCCATTTCATGCATGAACTCTATCATTCTGACATGTGGCAAGCCATACCCCTTGGTTGACGGTGGTTTGACCATTGTCAAACCACCAGTTGACGCAAACAAGTGACGGGATGGAGTGGCTGAGCGGTGAAGGTACAACATGTACGAACTGACGGTGACAGTTATCATGCGGCACTTAACCAGGCGTAGATCCAATCATTTGGATCAACTACCAAGGTACTCGAGACAGCATGAGTATGGAAGGCACATAAATGTCACAGGCAGGACTCTATCACATGGCAGCAAACTAGTGAGAGGGTGCCACCTATACTTAAGATCTAGCACTAGCTGACCCACTATATAAGCAGGGAGGCTGGTAGTGGGTCGGGGTCCTTCTAGTCCATTTTTCGTTGTATCTTGCTCCACCTTTTTGGGGCATCTTTGTACTCATGTAGGCAATATATACATATATACATGTTCCTTTTGTTCACCACCTCTCTGGCTACTCAACTCTTGCTTTGCTCCTAGGCCAAGAATGTACTCAAGTAACAAGCAATAGCACTGTTCTAGGAGAACTTCTCCACACATGTACACAGACCCTCGCAACGTCTGGGTAGAGGCCATTTCATCACCTTCCAGTACTCCCAAGGTAAGGCCAGCTCACCGGTGTGGACCCCCGGATTGGACACTATCCACAGCATCCTGGCACCACTGAGACTTCATAGCAACACCACATCTGACCTGTGGAGTCCCTGACGACCATTTATAGTGACCACAGAGGGATAGTAAGTACACACGGATGGAGTTCACCGTAGCAAGCAGAGTTGCAACCTGAAGGAGAGATTGGAGGGTTGGATTAACTCTTTTGAACAACTAGAAATCAGTGAGTATCAGCTGGCTAGGAGGATGCATCGGGCCACCCGAGAAAGGTTGATGGAAGGCAGAGAGGCACCCCGATTGCCACAATTGGCCCCTGCCTCACCTACTTGAGTAAATGATGCAAACACCATATGGCCGAATGTCCGAGAAGCGGTAAACCCGGCATAGCAGCAACAAAGGCAGTCGCAAGCCGTAGAGACGAAGAAATATATGAAAAAACCATAGCACATCCAGATGTTATTCCAAGTAGCACCTGGATGGGTGACTGGTCGTCAGGGACTCCGTAGGCCAGATGTGGTGCTTCTCAGGAAGCTGCAATGGTCACCAGGAAGCTGTTGAGGGCGTCCTACCCTAGGGGTTCGGCCGTCAAGTCGGGCCTTACTTCAGGAGTAATGGAAGGTATTGGATGGCCTCTACCCGGACGCCGCAAGGGTCCGAGTACAGGTAAGGGGGAGTTCTACTGAATGACTGGGCAGGGAGTGTTGCGGGGCCCAACAGTCGGGCAAGTGGGAATGCCCGCTTGTGGGGTGAAAAACGGAAAAGGGATATATATTGCCTGTTTGAGTACAACTATCTTCGATAGTGGAGCAAGATATAAGAGCAGACTTGACTCCAAAAAGACCCCTACCCACTACCTGCCTTCCGGCTTATATAGTGGGTATCTACCGCTAGATCCTAGCTACAAGTGGCGCTCTCCCACTGGTTTGCCGCCTGGGTGACAAAGTCCTGCCTGTCACATTTATGCGCCTCCCCACGCGTGCTATCCTTCGTACCCTGGGTAGTTGGTCCGGACGATTAGATCTTTGCCCGGTTACGCTACCGCCTGACACCGGTCGCCATTAGTCTGTACCCGAAGTACCTTCCTTATCCAGCACTTCATCCAGTCGCTCGTCCATGCTGGTGGGCGTCCCGCCGGCTGGCTGTGATGACGGCCACCGTCAACCAGTGACCCCACCTAACAATGACCTACGATGCAGAGTGGGATGGATGGCCAAACGATGGAAGCCCTCCACCCCCTCTTGACATAGGTGAAAGTGATGGCTATGATGAACCCCCACATCGAAGAGCAGAACCTGTGTTCAATGAGTACCCCCAAGGGAGAACCCCGCGCATGAGAACCTAGGAGAGGGAAGGCCTGTGTTGGAGGCAGGAATCTCGAGTCAACAAAATTAGCACGAAAATGATGGGGACAAGAGCCAGAGGTCCATCATGGCCAACGCCATGAGGGACATAAGGTAGGAAACCAGGCCTACCGTCACCTACCAGGGTAAGGCGAGAGGCCCGTGGCTGCCCGAAAAGAGGGGAGGAAGAACCTCATCCACAGGGACGTTCACCAGGGCTACCGTCACCTACCAGGGTAAGGCGAGAGGCCCGTGGCTGCCCAAAAGAGGGGAGGAAGAGCCTCATCCACAGGGAGGGGCATCAATTACCAACAAAGCAACCTTTACACCAGGAGTTCAGTAGATCAAACGATGAAACAGGCCAGGGTGGTTATCAGGATGAGAACCCAAGGCTTCGGAAGGCTGGGTGGTACACATGGGATGACCACCTGCGCAAAGGTGACTGGACGTCAATGAATTGACAACTAGGAGGAGTACTAGTAAGGGGGGCCACACAATGGTCACTTTGGGCAAGGAACAGGAGATTCCGTCCAAGGGCGAGGGAAATCCGCCCGACCAACCAAACCAACCCTGCGAGGGAAATCCACAAGGGCACACAGCAGAGCCGCAATCACCACGAGACGAGGGGATATTGTCTCAGAGCTAGGAGGATCCACCTTGTCAGCGACAACCATCTTGACACCGCGAGGGGATTCCGTGCATGGTCCTACACAACCACTCACTAGATGAGGGAATATTGTCCAGCCGAGGTATGCCACGCCACCAGCCTTCGGGCCCCCGAGACAGTCAGAGGAGCCCGTCCTCATCACCCACCCTCAACAGGAGGGGGGGTGCGAGGGAGGAGAAAAGTACCCGGAGAATACCGGGACGTAGACTATAGCACGTCCAAAGTGGAGGGTCCGGATCGAAGCACCTCCCAAGCTTAACGAGATGCCATGGGAATCGATCCAGTGACCTTACTATCTTGCGTGCTCAATCGGATGCAAGAAAGCACAATAACAGTGCCCTTACCTACATTCTGAGGAGCGAAGGGTGAAGACACAGACCAGCATGTATACAAGTTTGAGCAGATATGCAAATTGAGGAGCGTAAGCGACAACCACAAGAAGATGAGTGCATTCACGTGCAATCTGGACAAAAGGGCACACGCTTGGTGGATGTGATTCCACAAGGCAAACGAAGGAGCGTTGAGAAACGCACAGAGGGCATTTTTGGATACCTTCGGGAGGAAAAGAGCGAGGAAGAGGTAATCCATAAGCTAATGAGCTTGAAACAGAAGGTGGGAGGGTCGGTCAACGAATACACAGTCTGCATGCTGGGGTACATCGCCCGGCTAAGGATGCCCCATTCAACTTGACCAAGAAAATGTGGTACTGGAAGGGATTGCAGCCAGAGATTCACAAGTGGATCAGCCTAGCTGATGATCTGACGTTCAACAAGTTACTCCGATATGCCAAGAAGGCTGAGAAGCGGGAAGCCGAGAGACGCCATGAGAGGAAGACGCAGGACAAATCAAACACCGAGAGGGCAAACGACACCACCACGGACGAGGAGAACCTCTCAGACGTTCCAAAACCTACCAGAAGGAGAGACGGTTGGGACCAGGAAGCGAGCAATCACAGCGAAGGAGGCCCACAAGGCAGCAGCACGGCAGGAGGACCTAACCACGACTCTCGCTTAGTTAGGTTACACTATGCGTGGGGATAAATATTGCAAGGTGTGTAACGTCCATGGATCCACAACACGGATGATTGTTACTAGCTAACCGAGCTCTTAAATAGCATGCTACCCCAAGCAGTCGCCTGGGTTGTTGAGTGACAGGAGGCGGACCACTTGAGAGACCAACAGTATGGGGCCGCGGAGGCCAACCTCCCGCAAATCGCAATTGGGAGATCACAACCGGAGGTCACACTAGGGAGCGCCAACAGTATTGACCAAGGTACGATGACAAGAACAACGGCTGGAACATTTGTATGATGTGCAATGGACACCACCCACACCGATGCTCTTGGATCGCGATGCTCAAGCCCATGCTAGATGCGCACGTACCAAAGGCCACAAGAGTGGCCGAAGGACCAACCCTGGCCCTGGTAACACCAGTCCCCGCACCACAAGCCAACCATGTAGAGATGTCACCCCCCGAGCTGCAATGCAGGGTGATCACGAGATCACAAGCCCAACAAACAAGACCACCAGTTGACCTTGAGGAGGAAGATAATGGAGAGGAGGAAATGATGGCCAAACTTGTGGAACCGGGACAGTGGGCGCGAAGGTGCAGGTGAAACTTGCGCAAGGTCCAGGGACGAGGGTGACGACGGGAGTACACAAGGTCATCGCCGGTAGGTACAAAAACCTAGAACCTAGAGAGCTATTGCGTTATCCCCAGGCTATATGAAGTCCTCACTTGGGAGTTGCACGGGCCCACAACAGTGCCCCCAAGGGTCACAACGATGACATTAGACTTTGTGGATGATGCACCGGCCATACTTGTCCAAATGGGCCACACAATCCACAACGTTATCATAGATGAGGGATCAAGCGTAAATATTATGTTGATGGAACTCCATCAGGAGTTGGGATGCCACCCCCAGAGCCCTCACCCTTCCTTATACATATGGCGAATTAAGCCAAGGTGGCACCCAAGGCATTATGAGGAAGGTAAGGATCAGGATCTAGAGCGTCAAGTTCCTAATAAACGTGGTCGTCCTCGACATTGAAAAAGGGAGTTCGACTTACTCCTGGGCCGGCCATGGCTTAGGGCGCAAGGGTACAGCATGACTGGAGAATCAGCAAGTCCGGTTCTCCACCAAGGGAGGACTCATATCCGTTATTGCGAAACAGGTCTGGGCACCACCATCGGAATCCCGACCCCATGAATACCACCTCCCAGACTGGAGTGAGGGGTTGGACAATGAGGAAGAAGCAACTATCCTGGCATGCGGGTACAATTAAGTGACGATCGCAATGGAAGACCAAGCCAAGATTGTGTTCATCACAGACTGAGGAGCATACGCATTCAGAGTCATGCCATTCGGACTCTGCAACGCCCCGCCACATTTCAGAGATTGGCCCAGCATATTTTCCCGAACAACCTCACGGACTTCATTTGGGCATTCTTGAACAACTTCATAGATTATGGATCAGTGGAGGACCATGTGGCACGCCTGGAATGAGTGTTCCGGCACTATCAGGAATATGGGATATCTCTTAACCCCTCAAAATGTGTATTTGGCATGACTACAGGAAACTGTTAGAACACATTGTTCCAGGGAAGGCATCATTGTGGACCCAGGATCAGTACGAGCTCTAGTAGAGATGCCACCCCCATAGAATGTCACGGAGCTCCAACGATTCATGGGGAAAGCAAGGTTCTATTGCAAGTTCATCCGATAGTATGCCGATAGGCCCTAGCCAATGACGAAATTACTCACTAAGGAGACGCCGTATGAATGGACTGCCAACCGATAGGCAGCATTCGAGGACATCAAGTGCCAACTGGTGGAAGCACCTATCCTCATCCCACCAAATTGGAATCGACAGTTCCACTTGTAGACGAATAGCTCCAACGTGGCGGCAGGTGTAGTCCTGTCCTAGGAGGATGACAGGCAGATGCTCCAACCCATAGCATATGGGAGCCAACTCATGACGCTAGCCAAATGCAACTACTTGGTGACCGACAAAGAATGCATGGCGGTCATCTACAGAGTATCTAAGTTCCGCCACTACCTCCTAGGTAACCACTTCATACTGATCGTGAATCATCACGCATTGCTTTACCTCGTAAACAAACCACAGCTCACCGAGCAGCCGGCTCAGTGGATACTTCTCAGATAGGAGTTTGAGTTCACTGTGGTCCATAAAGTAGGTAAGCTGCATGTATCACCGGATCTCCTCTCTAAGATATTGAGCGGCGAACCACCCAAAGCCGCGCCCTTGCTGACATACCTAACGTCGACCTCTTCGAAGCAACTTTCAAACAAGGCACCTCACAACGAACCATTGAGCTGGTAGATAGTGCAACATCCCAGCATGGCAACATCCAATATGATGCTACCTCACCAATGGATTAAGTGGACCCCCAAGACATTGGCAACACACAGACAAAGCCCCGCTCATAGGTGCTTACCGTTCCAACTGATCAGGGATCAGCTCTACAAGCGGGGAGAGACGACATACTCCGAAGATGCGCCCTGGCATGGAAAATCCCCGAGATTGTCAACGCAGCCCATGCAAGACCGAGGGCATGACACTTCGGGGGAGACAAAACAGCCAGGAAAATCCTACAGACCGGCCTTTGGTGGCCAACGATCTTCCAAAATGCCACCAAGGCAGCAAGAAGCTGCATCGACTATCAGCAAATAGGCAAACCCACGGCATGCCAAGGCATGGATACCACCCTTAGCAAGAATGGCAGTGTTTGAGAAGTGGGGCCTAGACTTCGTGGGCCAATCAACCCAGGGCCCACACGACACACTTCCAGTACATCGTAGTAGCAATGGACTATGCCACAAAGTGGGTAGAGGCGAAGGCACTTAGAGAGGCAACAGTAGGCAAACAACATGGTTTATTTATTCAAACATTTTGACAAGGTTCGGTTGCCACTAGAGCCCAGGCAATGGGAGGAAATGCTACCATCAATATTATGGGCATACTGGATGACATTCAAAACCGCAACAAGAGCAACATCCTTCCAACTAGCCTATGGCCTAAAAGCCATCATGCCATGGGAGTTCACCATACCCAGCTTACGAACAAGCCTAGACCACAAGATCATGGATGAACTGACGGTTACACAGAAAAGACTAGAGCAGCTGGAATAACTAGACGAGGTGCAATTCCTGGTGCAACTGACGAGAGAGAACCGCCAACAGCAGACCAAACAAGCAAAGGACATAAAAAAGAAACTCCGAGATTATGAGCCAAGGCAGTGGGTATGGTGGTACAATAAGCCGCAAATATTCCGGAAGGCAAGTTTCGGTTAGGACGAAAGGACCATATGAGGTATTAGAAACCTTCAATAATGGTACGGTTTGATTGGGAGCCAACAAGCAGCCGTTACGACAAAAGCTTAACACAATCACCTCAAGCCGTACATCCACCCATCAAAATTCCCCACTTAGGAGAACCAGGCAAAGAAGGTGAACCCCACGGCCCTTTGGGGCAAAGGCGCAACCAATTAAGAGCGGAAGGAAGGGGCACCCAATGGGGGAGCCGATACCCAGTCCTGCACTTGTGGCCAGCTCACAAGGTCACATGGTCCACGAGGGTGGACCACACACGTGAGCATGTAAAATGGGGCAAGCAGCGCCATTAATACCCTGTTATGGCACATGGGTAGACACTTGGTCGTATCATATGAGGTAGGTCGCCATGTTGGCACCGTTCTAATAGAGACAACATGGGTGAACGAGGGCACGCTCACTCCCCTGCAAGACAATCTAACTACTCCCCAGCATCAGGAGGATGGAGTGGACCAAGCAGAACAAGCATATGGCCATTCAGCAGTCCAAGTGCTGTACGAGGGCCAAGATAGGATCATGGAACTCAAGGCTCCCAGGTTCTCCAGGTTTAAGGAATTGATTAACCGACCCGATGTCCGAAGGGTTCAAAAACAAATGCGGCTACTCAGACTCTACGAGGCCCCGTGGGGAGAAGTGGAGAAGCTCAAATAAACCAAGCGAGCCGGTCAATTCATCTAGATGGTACAGTTGGAGACGAGGAAAACTAAGCGAGCGATCTATGATTCAGATTGGGCGGCTCAGCGTACTTCTACATTGACCTAAACTACCTGGCCGCCATGTGCAACCTGCCAAAGGACGATGTACCCTGGAAGAGCTAGAGGAGCCCAAATGCCAATGGTTGCCCACTAACCGGGACGAGATAGCAATGTCCAAACTCTCCATACAAGAAGGGGACAATGTGGACGAGTTCCTGGCGCTCACAACTTTCATGTTCACCGGAAGAATAGAGAGGCCCGTCGCCACGCGACTGACAAACGCCCTGTGTAGCACATGGGATGGAGTTGCCATGGACTAGGCAAACTGCCTCATGCACTATATGATCTCGACCCTAACTCGAGGCATCAATAGGATCCAAAAGGGGACCGAATGGAGGCTCACCACGGCTAGTCACCTCAGTGTAATGCTCGCTTGGATCATTAGTTGAACCCCGATTCCCTACCATCACAGTTCCATTCGGACACCACCGAAGGGTCGGGAAGAGGAGAGCATGCAGACAAGAGCCGAACCAACAAAGGAAAGCAGTCGGCCGCGCCAGAGTCATCATGAAAACTGGCAAGAGAAGACTCCCTGCCAAAGTAGGACTAGGGAAGGGAACCACGGGAAAGGATTGAAGGGCCCCAACCAAGGAGACCACACCGGTAGTTCTGGAAGCCTCTGGAATACCACCGGTACAAGGGCCGCAAGGCCCAGAAAAGTGTCCAATCGGTCCATCACAGGCCGCCAACCCGAGCAGCAAGGGAGATACAAACAACATGCTGGGTGGAGCTTACTAGCACTACAACGCCAAGGGGAAATGGGCCACCACAACACATCTTGAACTAGCCAAGGCCTTTGACCGGATCAGGAAGGCAGTAGCAATATACAACAACTTGGACCTCCATGGAGTGTCCGTAGAACACGATGCTATAGTAACGGAGCTCACGAACCACTGCCAGACTGCTAAAAAGGAGGCAAGGGGGTATTTGGCACAGCTTCTCGAGGGGTCCAACTATGGGAAGTCGCGGAGACTAGGAGAAAGCAAGCAGAAGAAGCATGCCAACAGTTAACCGACTGCTTAGATCAACTACAGAGCAAGTACAATAGCCTCCAGAGGCTCCATGATCAACTTAGACGAGATCATGAGTGGGCCACAATGGAAAGCAAATGGCAAGTTTTTGAGCTTGGCTCTAAACTTGAGCGACGTGAGGCAGAGCTCACGAAGGTCCACCAAGAGCTGGCAGCAGCCGAGCTGTACCGGTCCACTGGCTAGCTCGAAGCTATTCCCATGTTGCCTCGGCGAAACCCACGTCAAAGGCACAATGGGCTATAGTTCCACTCCAACCACTTGAGGAACGCCAACCAATCAAGGCCCCGCAAGGCTCACCGCGGACCACCATGGAGTTAGAAGTGCACACCCAACTACAGGCTCAACTCCTCGCAATAAGGGAACAAGAGTTGCAACGCTCTCGAGAGCAAACTCAGGAGCTGGAGGTCTAGCTTAAGCAGATTCAGGAGCAATAGGCAGGGTTTAAGGCGAGGCTACAGAGAGTGACTGTGCTACAAGACGCAACCATCACCGCCTTGAAGCAGAACCTAACCACAACAGAGAGTGAGGTCACCATATACCGCCAGCACTATGGGGTTGACGGCTAAGGGAATGGCCTGAGGAAGTGCCAACGAATAAGTCCGGGCATCTAGTTGACAGTGGTTTGACCACCATCAAACTACCAGCCGGCACGAACAGTGACAGGACGGATCGGCCAAGCGGTGAAGGTACAACATGTACAGAATGACGACAATAGCTGTTAGGCGGCACTTAACCAAGCGTAGATCCGATCGTCCAAATCAACTACCAAGGTATTGGGGACAGCACACGTATGGGAGGCGCATAAATGCTACAGGCAGGACTCTATCACAAGGCAGTAGACCACTTAGAAGGTGCCACCTATACTTAGGATTTAGCACTAGCCGACCCACTATATAAGCAAGGAGGCTAATAGTGGGTCGGCGTCCTTCTAGTCTATTTTTTGTCTTGTATCTTGCTCCACCTTTTTGGAGCAGCTTTGTACTCAAGAAGGCAATATATACATATATACAAGTTCCTTCTGTTCACCACCTCTTCAGCTACTCTCCTCTCGCTCCGCTCTTAGGCCAAGAACGTACTCAGGGAACACACAGTAGCATTATTCTAAGAGAACTCCTCCACACCTGTACATAGACCCTCGCACGTCCTGGTAGAGGCCATCTCAGCACCTTCTAGTACTCCCGAGGTAAGGCCGGCTCACCGGTGCAAACCCTCAGGATTGGATGCTATCCACATCGTCCTAGCGACCACTGAGACTTCATAGCAAACATTACATCTGGCCTACAAAGTCCCCGACGACTAGTGTCCAAGTAGTTCATTAACTCATCCATGGTATTAATATCAAAATATGGGTCAAAAGTGATTGGATAGATATAAACAATGTTTTGGTTGAGCATATATGGCCTTTTGAAGAGAGTCATCTACCATTATAATATGTGCATTCTTTATTATTCTTAACTATGCACGTTGTAAATAAAATGGGCATGATACATAAAAATGGGAATATAAAATAAATTACTAATTAATACTTAAGTTTCAATTATTAATTAATTATTTAATAAATATATAATTAAGCCTTAAATATTAATTAATTAACAAATTAATCCTTCATTAACCTTACTTAGTAAAGAATATTCCAAAAATATCTTAGAATATTTGTATTTCTTCATTGTAAAAGTATTTTACAATAATCAAAAAATACTATCAAACATAATCACAAATGAAATTATTTCCTTCAACCGGTTAATCTATTTGTAATTACTTTCTCCTTAACCATATAGAGAAATCTCCTCATTTTATCTAAGTCATCACTTTCTAGATTAATCGATTCATTTTAATCAATATTTTATGTTGTTGCCACACCTAACACTCTCACAAATGCAGTTAGGAGTTGTCATCATTGTTAATATATAAGTTATAAAAAGAATAGGAATGCATAAAGGCTTAACTAAAATTTGACGTTTCTTAATAATAATATTGTAGAGCGCCCAGTTGCTCTCATTTAATTTATAAAATTCAAAATCATGAGAGAAAAAACGTTAGGATATGTTTTATATAGTGAATATTGCTCACAAAAGTTTTCAAAATTCTTCTTTCTGAGGCACATATCCAAGTAGTTCACTAGTTCATTCATGGTATTAATATCAAAATATGGGTCAAAAATAATTGGATGGATATAAGTAATGTTTTGGTTAAGTATAACCTTTTAAGGAGAATTGTTTACCACTGAAATATGTGCATTCTTCATTATCCTTAACTGATTCATCTCCCAATGAAGCCCAATTAATCTTTCATTCTTAAAGAAATGGTTTGCTTTCCTTTCTTACATTGTAAAATTTGAGAGGTTTATAATCTTTGCTGATCAAAAATCCAATCTTTACAAATCACCTCTTATGCAACACTACAATGTTTGTTAAGCAAATTCAGCAGCGGTGTCAAGTTGTGAATTTGTATGATCAAATCCCCATAAATGCACGCATCTCCTTGAGCTTTTGAAAGAGCTGTTCAACCCAGACAAAAAATGATATCATGTCGAAATTTACCATGACAATCTTCCTGTTCAATTTCTTTTTCTTTGTCCTCAAACTTTTGTCGATGAAGAAAAACACCATTGACATCCAATAACACAATATGACCATGGGTAACAAGGGGCAATGTTGCCTCTTGAATGCTTTGCAACTCACTTATTTGGTCCCTTTCACATTTATCTTTTGACGCTATATTTGTTGCCAATTCCTTTATCATTTACTTGTACATTATTCTTACAAGATTTGGATATTAAAGGAACCGGAAAAAGTAATTTAGAAACTGAAGGCAATATAAATGGTGATGCAAAAACTGATATAGTCCTCATAATAATGATGTTTTGAGCTACATTATTATTCATTTCCTATATAAACTATGTTATTCTGACATGTGGCACAAGAAATTTTTGCCATACCTCTCTCTTACCTCATGCCACTACTGAAAATTCATGTTCTCAACTGTTTTATTGCATCTGTAAAATGATAATTAGCTGGCCTTATAATGACCAAGGTATATTTTTACCTTGTTAATGTATGACCCATGTTTGAACTAAAAACTTCTTTAATCCTTGAGAATTTATTTTCTATACAAATATAAATGAAATTACAAAAATGCCTTATGTTACACTCATTTACAACTAGTCGTCACTCGATTATCAATGCTTCTTCGTTGTTACCTTCAGAGTGAGGCGAAGAAGGTTTTAGCCGCTTGGAAGATCGTTCAACATCTTCCGTTTCTTCTGTTGATGTTTCCATTGTCAATGGAGTAAGTGAATGTTTTGTACTCCTTGAGATAACTTTCGGTGTAATATTTAGTTCAAAATTGTTCTCAGACTCCAACATTGAACTAGATTCCTCCTCAAAGCTATCGCACTTCTTGAGAGGGAACTTCCCAAATACTCCTGTATGGGTTTAGGGTAGTCAATCAAAAACCTCTCTAATCCACTTGTTCAAAGTCCTCAACCATGGGTTATCCTTTTTAACAGCAAACACATATGTATCCCGAATGTAACACTCCTTCAAGACAAGATCCCTAGTGCAGTAGTTAAAAACCCATGCATCACTGTGAAAACCCCTGATCAAGTTGACGATGCTTTGTGCAACCTGACTTGTAATGTTTGGATAGCGTACATTGCCAAATATGTCCCTCTCAGCTATCGATGTATTGGATGGAGGTTCAGGCTCGTTGGAGTGAAAAACTAATGCCTGGCCAATCATTTGAAAATTTGAAATTATTTGGTGCATTCTTAACAACCAAGTGAACAACCGTATCAAACACATGGAATTAGCATCGTTCATATAAAATCCAATCCAACAATGTTTGTTCTTCTTGGCAAAGACGAAAGCGAAGGTATCGGTGACATGAGAAAAATCAAGAAAATAAATATCTGAAAACATAGGTATCAAATAAGTGTGCAAAAATTTAATAATAAATATATTCTCTGTACATGCTTGCACGGCTAAGCTTTTCCACCAATCCTCTAATGCCTTAATTGAAGAAGGATTTTTTGACACTCGCCAATCCATCACAAACATTTGAAACGGTTTTCTGCAGGAAGTGATGTTACCCCATAAAGTCTCTGAATCCGGCAATAAACATCTGTAGGGCTTGTCATGATTTGTAGCATCCTCCTTTATAAAGTTCAACTCGTTTTTCTGCTACTGAAGGACTTCCATAAGAGAAAGCGTCATCACGACATTCTCCTTTCTGATGTTGGCCGATTGGTTCACCGATTGGACAGCATATCATTGTTTGTCACATGTAGATATTTGCTAACCTCTTCATGTATTGAAGCCAAGGTTCAACCCAATTTATGACAGTGTAATTCCCAACCACTCCTTGAAGTGCTTGATCGTCTTCTGCTTGATTGCCTTGAGATGAAAAGGAGAGGTGGAGCTGCTTTATTAATTTGTAATTTGCCATCAACCACCAAATCAGCTAACACATCCATCTCCTCCACTGTTGTTCCATTCAAAGGCTTCAACCATGTGAGCTTTGAAGTCATTGTCTACATTCTTTGCAGCTTGAACATACTTTAACCTTCGGCGTCTTACTGGGTTTCTTTACAAACTTTTTCGAGGGGTCCCATTACTTGTTTGCTTCTTCTTCAGTGTTCCTTTTACAACAATTTTATAATCCCACCCATTTGGTAAAGACCTTGTCCTCAGGGCAAGAAATCAACATCATAGAAATGATGTTTTCTTCTTGCCCACCTGAGCAAAATGAACTATTATGCACGTTGTAACTAAAGTGGGCATGATACGTGAAAATGGGAATATAAAATAAATTACTAATTAATACTTAAGTTTTAATTATTAATTAATCATTTAATTAATATGTAATTAAGCCTTAAATATTAATTAATTAATTAATTAATCCTTCAATAACCTTACTTAGTAAGGAATATTCCTAAAATATCTTAGAATATTCATATTATTCTAAAAATAGTTTACAATAATGAAGAAATACTATCAAACATAATTACAAATGAAAATTTTCTTATCAACATGTTAATTTTTTATAAATACTTTCTTTCTATCATACAAAGAAATCTTTTCATTTTGTCTAAATCATCACTCTCCGGATTAATCAAATCATTTTGGTCAATATCTTGATGTTGTTGCCACCACTTAACACTCTCACGAATGCAATTGGGAGTTGCCATCCTTGTTAATACATAAGATGTGATAAGAGAAGGTCTGCATAAAGGCTCATCTAAAAACTGACGTTCCTTAAGAATAATATTATAAAGCGCCCGGTTGCTATCCTTCATTTTATAAAATTCAATATCACGAGAAAGAAAAGCTTCAGGAAATGTATGATACGGTGGATACTGCTCACAAAAATTTTCGAGATTCTTCTTTCTGAGGCACGTATCCAAGTAGTTCACTAGCTCATCCATGATATCGGTATCAGAATATGGATCGAAAGTGATTGGATGAATACAAGCAATGTTTTGGTTGAGCATAGCCTTCTGAGGAGAGTCGTCTACTACTAACATCTGTGTTCTTCATTATCCTTAAGCGACTGATCTCCCCATGAGTCCCAATTATTCTTTCATTCTTGAAGAAGTATGGCTTGCTTTCCTTTCTTATATTGTGAAATTCGAGAGGTTTATAACACATTCGCTGGTCAAAAATCCAATCTTTACGAATCACTCTTCTGCAACACTACAATGTTTCTTAAGTAAATTCAACAGCGGTGTTAAGTTATGAATCTGCATGCATGACCAAATCCCCACAAGCGCACCCATCTCCTTAAGCTTTTGAAAGAGACGATCCAACCCTGGACGAAAAATAATATCATATCGAAATTTACCATGACAAGGAATGAAATCTCCTTGTTTGATTTCTTTTTCTATCCTCGGGCCTTTGTCGATGAAGCAGAACACCATTGACATCCAACAACACAATATGGCCATGAGTAACATGAGATAGCGTTGCCTCTTGAATACTTTGCAAATCACTTGTTTGCTCCCTTTCACATTTATCCGTTGCCACTATCTCGTTGCCTATCCCTTCATCATTTAATTGTACATCATCCTTACAAGATTCAGATATTGCATGCGCTGAAGAAATTGATTTCGGAACTGAAGCCAATAAAAATGATGATGAAGTGGCCCCCATGGTAACGATGTTTTGAGCTGCATTATTATCCATTTCCTGCATGAACTCTGTCATTCTGACATGTGGCACAAGAAATTGTCGCCAAACCCCTCTCTTACCTCATGCAATGCTGAAAATCCATGTTCTCAATTATTTCATTACATCTGCAAAATGATAATTAGCTGACCTTAAAATTATCAAGGTATATTATTTACCTTGTTAATGTGTGACCCATGTTTGAACTAAAAGCTTCATTAATCCTTGAGAATTTATTTTCTGTACAAATATAAAAGAAATATACAAAAATGCCTTATGTTACACTCATTTACAACTATTCATCACTCTATCAATTCATTATCAATTCTTCTTCGCTATTACCTTCTGAGTGAGGCGAAGAAGGTCTAAGCCGCTTGTGAGATGGTTCAAGATCTTCTGCATCTTCTATTGATGTTTCCATGGGTCCTGGAGTGTGCGAATGTTCTGTACTCCTCGAGATAACTTCCGGTCTAATATCTGATTGAAGTTCGTTCTCAGACTCCGAGATTGAACCAGATTCACCTTCAGAGCTATCGCACTTATCTGGAGGGAACTTTCTCAAATACGCCTTTATGGAATCGTTGGGGTACTCAGTTGAGACCCAATCTATCCACTTGTTCAGGTCCTCAACCATGGTCTTATCCTTTTCAACGGCAAACACACATGTATGCCGAAGGTAACACTCCTTCAAGACGGACCCCCTAGTGCAGTAGTCAAAAACCCACGCATCACTGTGAGGACCCCTAATCAAGTTGACGATGCTCCGTGCCGCTTGACTTGTAATGTTTGGATAACGTACATTGCCGAATACGTCACTCACCTATCGGTGTATCGGATGGAGGTTCAGGGCCGTTGGAGTGCAAACAGATGCCTGGCCAGTCATTTGGAAGCTTGAAATTGTTTGGCGCATTCCTAACAACCAAGTGAACAACGGTATCAATGCACTTGGGATTAGCATCGTTCATATAAAATCCTGTCCAACGATGTCTATTCTTCTTGGCGAAGGCGAAGGCAAAAGTATCGGTGACATGAGCAAGAATCAAGAAATAAATACCTGAAAAAGTAGGTATCAGTGAAGAGCGCAAGCATGAATTCAATAATAAATACCTTCTATGTATATGCTTGCACGGCTAAGTTTCTCCACCAGATCCTCTAGTGCCCTATCTGTCGAAAGATTTTTTGACACCCGCCGATCCATCACGAACAATTGAAACGGTTTCCTACAAGCAGTGATGTTACCCCATAAAGTCTCCGAATCTAACAACAAACATCTGTAGGGCTTGTCGTGATTCGTAGCATCCTCCTTTATAAGGTTCAATTCGGTTCTCCGCTGCTGAAGGACTGCCATAAGAGAAGGCGTCATCCCAATGTTCTCCTTTTTGGCGTTGGCGTGCAATAGATTCTTGCCTAGATCTTCCGATTGGTTCACCCATTCGACAAGCATATCATCGTTCGTCACATGCAAATATTTGCTGACCTCTTCATATGTTGAAGTCGAGGTCCAACCCAGTTTGTGGCAGTGTATTCCCAACCACTCCTTGAAATGCCTGACCGTCTTCAACTCCATTGCCTTGAGATGAAAAGGAGAGGTTGGGCTGCTGTTATTAATTTGTAGTTTGCCATCGATCACCAAATCAGCCAAGACTTCCATCTCCTCCATCGTTGTTCCATTTAAAGGCTTCAACCATGTGAGCTTGAAATCGTTGTCTACATCCTTTGTAGATTGAACAGACTTAGCCTTCGGCGTCTTACTGGGTTTCTTTGCAGACTTTTCTGAGGGCTCCCCTTCACTTGTCTGCTTCTTCTTCAGTGTTCCTTTTGAAAAGGATTCCATAATCCCCAACCATTTGGCAAAGATCCTATCTTCGGGGCAAGAAATCAACATCATCAGAAAGGATGTTTCCTTCCCGCCCACCTGGGCAAAATCAACTGCTGCAATTTCTTCAACTCTCTGAGGAAAAAGACAGATTAATATACCGGCGAGATAAATCCCGCCCAAACAATTTGCTTACCCGGTATTCCGCAGATTGTGTATTCCCTGCGGTAGCTCTTTGTGGTCGCTGAAGAGATTCCCACACGGCTCGCGTGTGTTTAAACTTCTCCCATATTTTGCTGTTGTAGTGGTTGGTGTCGGCAGCGTCCCATTCCGCCGATAACTTATGGTACTGCTCGATTGTGAGATTCGGCTTAGCTAAAAACGCCGATCTTTTTGTCAGCTTCTCACGGGTATGCTCGGAAAGTTTTGTTGCCATCGTTCCTTTGTTGTGTTCCTCGAGAAGTCGTTGGGCTGCCGTTATTGTGTGCTGGCCACTAATGATGTAGTACTTGATAGATTTTTATTCTCCGTCTGAATCTTCATGAGTTGTTCTGGTGTTGTGATCCAGACTTTGTCAGCGCCCTTCCTTCTTTCATAGTATGGACACAAAACAGCATTATGTGGAACGGTATAAGAATTGTCGTCCTTCATCTTCTCCATGAGCTCAGCTACACGTTCCTGGTTGAGTGGCCTGTAATTGAAGTTTGGGTTGACGCTGCAATATTTAACCCTACAAGGATAAATCTTATCATCCAACATCATTTCCTTGTGACTTATTGCAGCATGAGATGCCACAGGTGCAGCTGACAAAACGATTGATGATTTTCTTTTGCGATCCGAATCAACATGTGTGATCCCCGACTGCAGCTGTTCTAGTGTTCTCGGCACACTCTTCCAGCTCCCGAAGCTCCTAAGCAAATTGAACGTGATCTGTAGAGAACCTGAGACCGAGCCACCTCTCAATCTCCTTATGATGTCGCTGTGTTCTTCTTCAATGTGAAGAGGGAAGATTGCTCCACTTGCTGATTTTCTGTATTGTGAAGCAATATCTCCTGACAATACACCTACTCGATGAGTCTGAAGATTTCGAAGTAGACATCCAGATGGATCCCCTCCATAGATGGGCTTTCGTTGAGTTGAAGAAGAACTCCAAGGTCAACATCATTAGTGAACACGTGAACGTCATTATCCACAAGTCGACAAAACCACCCGAAATTAATGTTGTAACTGACGACCTCTGGATCCGAGAACGTGACATTGGATGGAACAAGGCATATGTGTCGAGCATCGTCCAATCTGGGTTCGCAGCCTGCTTTCGGGTGCTTGACTAGCGAATCTACTTTCCATTGTTTTGCTTGTCCATGAGATGTGACAGAGGTTAATTTGACAGCACCATGGTTGCTCCAATGCGCTTCCCATTTATCTTAAAATATGGCCAAGTTGATTCCAGAATCCCCCTGCCCATCTCTTCTCCTGCTCTTGTCTTTAATGTCACCTCAATTCCACATCTGAATACAAAAATGATTAGTTCAAGTATCCGAGTATAACAGATTTTATTTTAATTCTTACCCAGAATTTGACGACGACTCCATACTAATGACTCGATCTCCTTGTTTGATCAAATCGTCCTTCTGCAAAATAATACACTATGAATACAAATATATAAAAACGCACACACACTTGTATAAACCCGAATATACAAAAATAATACACAGAGAGAAGTAGACGTAATTAACTGTCCGAAGCTCACATTTGTGTTAGTGCAAAAGAAAGATAACATTTCGTTTTAGAACCACCACAAATGTGAGCTCTGGACAGTTTTACATAGATTCCTAGCTTTTACTCGAAATATTATGATAAGATGATAAAAGTAAATAAAATGAGATATGCAACTTATATATACTAATACACATATATATTCACATGGAAGGTGCGGCGGGATTAATCTCGCCACCCCTTCAATGCCTCCTGAAAGAGTGGGCGGGATTAATCTCGCCACCTTTCTGGAGGCCTTGAACGGGAGTGCGGAATTAATCTTGCCACCCTTCTCGGTCTCAGAGAGAACTGGGCAGGATTTATTTCTCACACCCCTTCAGTGACTCCAGAAAGGAGGCGGGATTAATCTCGCCCACCATGTAAGGGATGGTTAAATGAATTTCCCCACCCTTCCCAATTCTCTCCATTGGTATGTTAAACCTTCTACGTCTCAGACAGAAACGTTTGGGATTGGTCCGACTCACCAATGGAGAAAAAAGGAAGGGTGGCGGGATTCATTCCTCCAACAGGCATTGAAGACTCGGCGGGATTAATCCCGCCGCCCAGGGCCTTCACTCGGTCCCTATGCGGCGGGATTAATCCCGCCGGACGCCAATTCCCTGCGGAATCGGGCGGGATTAATCCCGCCGCCTAGGCACTTCAGGCAGGCCAATGGCGGCGGGATAATCCCGCCCGATTCCGCGCAGGGCATGCGCGGGGATTAATCCGCCTCCCAGGCCCTTCACTCGGGCCTTAGTCGGCGGGATTAATCCCGCCGAACGCCAATGCCCTGTGCGAAATCTTGCGGGATTAATCCCGCCGCCTAGGCCCTTCAGGCAGGCCAATGGCGGCGGGATAAATCCCGCCCGATTCCGCGCAGGGCATGCGTACGCGGCGGGATTAATCCCGCCCACCATGTAAGGGATGGTGAAATTAATCCCACCACCCTTCTCAGTTCCCTCCATTGGTATTTTGTAAACCTTCTCCGTCTCAGACAGAGTTAGTCGGGATTGATTCAACATACCAATGGAGGAAAAAAGAAGGGTGGCGGGATTAATCCCGCCACCGGGTAATGAAGGTTCGGAGAGACTAATCCCGCCGCCCTCTCGTAAATCATGCGCTCACACATATATATTGGCTGCGGCATTTTGAACAGGGATGGGTGGGGGCGGGATTAATCCCGCCGCTTATATCCTGCGGAAGTGCCTGAGCGGCGGGATTAATCCCGCCGCCCTCCGCGAAGGGCATGAGCGTGGGGCGGATTAATCCCGCCGTTCATGTCCTGCGTGAATTCCCTGGGCGGCGGGATTAATCCCGCCCTTACGCGCAGGACATGTCATGCGCCTTCGGTTAGCCTCATGGCGGGGATTAATCCCGCCCATTAGGCCTTCACACAGGCCATTGCGGCGAGATAATCCCGCCGCATTCCGCGCAGGCATGGTGAGCGGCGGGATTAATCCCGCCGCCCATAGCCTGCTGAAGGCGGCGGATTAATCCGCCCCATGGCCCAATCATATGTGGCGGGATTAATCCGCGCCGAGGCCATAAACCTATAGCGCGGGATTAATCCCGCCGCTCGAGGGGCTTAGCGTGTGTGCGAGAGATAAAATTAATAAATAAAAAAATTATACAGATAAAAACACACACATATATGTGTGTGTGTGTATATATATATATATATTATATATGTATGTATGTATGTATGTATAGGAGTGTACGTGTGTGTGTAAGAGATAGATAAATAAATAAAATTATACAGTACTGGTACACATAATATATGTGTACATAGGTATATATATGTGTGTATATGTATATCGTGTGTATGCGTGTGAGCGAAACAAATAAAATCATACAGATAAACAAACACACACACACATATATATACATAGGAGTGTGCGTGTGTGTGCGAGAGATAAAACTAATAAATAAATAAAATTATACAGATAAACACACACATATATATATGTGTGTATATAGATATATAACCCATAGAGAAAGAGAGAGAGTCTGTGAATATATAAGCATATATATAACTAGTGTTGTATATATTTGTTAATATGCATATTATATATACATATATGTAAAGCAGTGTGCGTGTGTGTGGAAGAGATAGATCAATAAAAAAAATTATATAATACTGGTACACATAATATATGTATGTATATATGTATATAGGTATATATATATGTGTATATGTTATTGTGTGTATGCGTGTGTGAGCGAAACAAATAAAATCATACAATAAACAAACACACACACACACATATATATACACAGGAGTGTGCGTGTGTGTGCGAGAGATAAAACTAATAAATAAATAAAATTATACAGATAAACACACACATATATATATGTGTGTATAGATATATAACCCATATGAATATATAAGCATATATATAAACTAGTGTTGTATACTATTTGTTAATATGCATTGATTATATATATATATATATATATATATATATATATATATGTAAAGCAGTGTGCGTGTGTGTGGGAGAGATAGATCAATAAAAAATTTTTTATAGATACTGGTACACATAATATATGTATGTATATATGTATATAGGTATATATATATATGTGTATATGTATATCGTGTGTATGCGTGTGTGAGCGAAACAAATAAAATCATACAGATAAACAAACACACCCACACACACATATATATACACAGGAGTGTGCGTGTGTGCGAGAGATAGATCAATAAATAAAATTATACGCACACTCCTATACATATATACATACACACACACACACACACACACACACACACACACACACAGAGATCTCACTGTGTGCACAGCCGCCGCCGCCGATTTCACAGCCGCCGCCTCTTGAAACCCTAAGAATATACCTAAACCCTAAAGGAATTAAATATATATATTAACCCTAATAGAATATTCCTTCTGAGAATATATTTAAACCCTAAAAAGAATAAAATATAGATTCGCCCTAAACGAATATTCTTTCATTATATTATTAGCGCGTGCGTGTGCGTGGGTGTATCACATACACCCCAAAAATATAAATCATGCAGGGATTTAACATGTGTGTGTCCATGAGAGTGTTAAAGTTCATGTGTATCAATACATACATACACATTGCATATATTAATACACATAATATATACATACACAGTGTATACACACAGACATACATACATATTACATGGGTTTAGGGTTTAGGGTTTAGGGTTTTGGATTTAGGATGGATCATGTGGTGTGTATGTATGAGAGAAGAGAGAGTGTTGAAAATTATTTTTGTACACATTGCATATATTAGTACACATATATACTTACACATATTATACACAGATATACATACATAGTATATGAGAGAAGAGAACAGTACATATTATGGATCATGCATAGTGTGTATTATACACACAGACATACATACATATTAGTACATAATATTAGAGAGACCGAGTACATATTATAGATCATGCATGGTGTGTATGTTTGAGAGAGAGAGACAGTACATATTAACATGGATCATGCATGGTGTGTATATATGAGAGAAGAGAGAAAGTACACATGTGTTACATATTAGGGTTTAGGGTTTAGGGTTTAGGATGGATCATGCATGGTGTGAAGAGAGAGTGTTGAAAAATTATTTTTTGTACACACATGTATACACAGGGTTTTAGGGTTTAGGGTTTAGGGTTTGCTCCCAACAGCTTAATAAATATTACACATGAAATTCAATGTGTTACATACACACAGATTGAGTACATATATTATACATGCGTTGAACATGATGTTTTCAATAAAGAAGCAACATATTTCTTCAGTTTGGTTTAGGGTTGTGCATGTGTGTGCATATGTGTTTTTGTAAGTTCTTGTAATGCGTGTGTAAATTTATGATTGTGTTTATATATGTGTGCAAAACAAACATCGAATAATTAAGAAAAATATATTATAAACACACTATGAACATATTTTAAATTATACATAATAATATATGATTTTTATCTAATATATAGCCATATATAGTTTTAATAATATATATTAATTTAATATTGATAAAAAGGTTTAACATTGAAAATATTCTTGAAATAATAAGAAATTAATTGAGAAAATCCCATTAATATATACAAATGTAAATTAAGTACTCAAATAATTAACTAAATTAATTATCATAATCATGTTTAATATTGGAATATTCTTGGAATAATAAGAAAATAATAAAGAATATCCCATTAATATAAAGAAGATTAATTACTCAAGTAATTAAGGAAATGATAAATATACACACTACGAACATATTTTAAATTATACATAATAATACATCATTTTATCTAATATATAGTCATATATAGTTTTAATAATATATATTAATTTCATATTGATAATAAGGTTTAACACAGGAATATTCTTGAAATAATAAGAAATTATTAAGAAAATCCCATTAATATATACAAATGTAGAATAATTATTGCAATAATTAAGAACAAGACTAATTTAATTATGATAATCAGGTTTAATATTAGAAATATTTCTTCAAAATATCGAGTAATTAAAATAAAAAGAATATCCCATTGATACTAGGAAATGAAAACTAAATACTCGAGTAATTAAGAAAATAATAATAATAAACAGACTATGAATATATTTTAAATGATACATAATAATATATCAATTTATTTATTGTATAAGTATATATTTATATATATATATATATAAATATACTTGAATACTAAGAATGTAGAATATAGTCTAAAATTTCGTAATATTAAACAACTTGAATCACTTGAATAACATTAAATGCAATTTTAAAATACTCATTGGAACTGGAGAGTATATATGTCAGAGTGTCGGATATTTGTGTCAACTCATCTTTTATTTTCTGTTCTTTTTAAAAAATTTGAATTTCTGACATATGTATTGTCGGTCTGACATGTAAATTTGAAAATGCATTTAATTTCCCACTCAAATTCAGATCTGGTTCTTTCTCCGGCAAAGGTTTCTTCATTTCTGTATTTTTCACTCTTTAGATCTTCTTTTTCCTTCATAGTGATCATCTCAGGAGCGAGATTAAATTGGGTGCTATTCTTTTTAGGAAAGCACGGCGCCTTCAGTGCTGTTTACAAGTAAGTATTATAAACAAATTTAAAATACTTATAAAGATTCACTCTCTTACATTCTCTCTTAAAATTATAATTTAGGGGTTTAGGAATGCATTAGGATTATAATATATTCCGTTAGGGATTTATCCCGTTTAAATATCCTTTTAACTTAATATTCTAGGTTAACCGGGGCAGCGGGATTAATCCGGTTATTTCTTTTTCGCCTCTTCGAAGAGATGGCGGGATTAATCCCGCCACCATCTCTCGGGCAATGCTTCTCCGCCACTGAAAAAGAGTGGCGGGATTAATCCCGCCAATAACCTTCTCAACTGATGAAGAGTTACTAGAATTTATTAGAAAGAGTTGTCGGCGGGATTAATCCCGCCAATCATTTTAGGAGGCAGGGAAGGGGTGGCGGGATTAATCTCGCCACCACTTCCCTGTTTTAAGGATTTGGGGACAGGATTTATCCCGAGATCTCTTTGAAATCATAGTTTTGGAGAGAGTTATGTGCGGGTTTAATCCGCCACCCATTCCCCGTCGTAAGAATTGTGGGCGGGATTAATCCCGCCTTGGACTCCCTCCGACAAGGAAGAGCCGGCGGGATTAATCCCGCCGCCTCTTCCTCCTCGGGGGGAGTCCCGGCGGGATTAATCCCGCCGACTCATCCTCGCCGGAGGGAGTCCGGCGGGATTAATCCCGCCCATCAGTTGTATTAATCAAACATGAAATATTATCTCTAAACATAATTATGTATTATTGCATATGCATATTATTAAGTAACCGTAATTCAGATTTCTTAGAAATATTGCATAAACAGATATCATAAATAATACAATTATTTATGTGCATGACAATATGTTTAATACTGGAGATAAAGTATGTCTTCTTCGGAACAACGAGATAGTTGGCACTGGAACTGTGGAAGTTTGAGATAATAATGCATCATGTCACAATATTGCCCAAGGATCTTGTGTGTACGTATGGGTGAACACCATTTACAAGCATGTTGAGGTTCTGGGAATAGAATTTGAGGAGGGTTCTCCTGTATTGTGGAATTTGGATGAAGTCAAGGCTGACACAGAATATGCAAGTCACAAACAAATAGTAGCACGAGTTTACCAGATGATGGCTTGCCTGCTGTGATGGATGAGGTGATTCTCTTTCTTCGTGAGATTGAAGTCGGAAGAGGCATCATCACAGCTATAAATCCAATGGAAGCAGTGTCAGAAGAGAAACTAGGGTCCGACTTCGTGGGTGTAGTTGTGATTGAGGTTTCACCTAATGGCACATTGTATCCTGGATCCCTCGTGAGGTGGCGAACATCTGAATTAAGACGGCAAAATGGTTCAACATATTCTGGGTTGGATTTCAATAATAACAACCCGGAAGAACAACTCATATTTAAAGGTTCCTTGCATTGGTCTTATTATAAGAAAAAGGCGATTCATGGGTTGTAGATCTTCCCCTGCAAGTTTCAGCAAGAGGGTAAAGATGGATCCTACATCTTCCGAAAGTGTTACGAGCATTTTCACGATTGACTGTTGCAAGAAGAAGTGTTGTCAGATGGCAGACCGGAATGAAATTACCCAATGTAGACATGTCTTTCGTATGCTCACCCAAAAAAAAGGCATGAGTTTGTATATGCTGCACTAACTGGGTGTATTGATGGAATGGCCTCGGACACAGGTTATCAGAGTACATCCATGGTATTTAATAAGGTGGCCATCTGCTTCAAAGCTTGGTACAGTATATACGGGATCCCAAAGACCACGTTCTACCATCGGAGGGATGAGTGGCTAGGTGGAGCGCGAACCTCAGTTCATGGGAACACTCGCTTGGTCAAAACCCGCTCTCACATCATGGTAGCCATAGAGATACTCAAGGCTTTTGTGGAAGCAAATGCAGACAGGATGCCTCACAATGCCGAACCACAAATGCAGGGTCAGGGAAAATCTCAAGGTTTTGCCTTCAATCTACACTCAATTGAAGCTGTGTGAACATGTGAACAAGTGCTTTAGTTTGATGGGGCTCCAAGCAATCTGCACTGGTACCTTCAACAACATATGGAATACTCATTTTAAGGATATGAAGATTGCAAAAACACTCTAGCTTTTCCAAGTGTGACACTTGTACATCATTGAAGGCTGCAAAGGCTTCTGCAAAAACCTTGGTGGAGATCACTGCCATTCAAAGAAGATGGAGGCCCACATGATTGCACAACAAACTTGCCGGTCTCAGTACTATGCACACCGCATGCTTTCTGTGTCACGCCCATCAGAGTACATGTGCTTGATCCATGATAAGATGGATCATTCAAAGACCAGCATTCCAAAACTCTTTACAACACCAAAGTGCCTTGGAAATGTCATGAAACTTCCGATTTCATTGACAGGTGTGCTAACACATGGACACGGTTGTGAGTCATATGGACACTTTTCACTTCCACATTGGTCTAGCGACTCCAATTTCACTATTGGGTCGTTAGCCATGTGTTTCAGAAACCTTGAAGCCCACTCACATACAAGTCCTATCAGTGATCTCAAAGTGAAGAACACACCTTCAACCTTTACATAATGCTCTCATGAACACGTCTGCACTTGAGGCTACTTGGGAATATGAGAGGCATTGTCAGCAACCTGCACAAAAAACAGATGGCCCTGTTGAGAGTTCAGGTTCAGTGGAGGGATCTAGCTCAAATAGTGTACATGTGTCCTCAACATCAAATAAGCTTCCTCGTCATTTGCTTTTACAAATGGATAATTGGCAGGCGAGAACAAAAATAGGTAAATCATTTTACTTAAGGGTTTCTCAAGCTCATACTTACTTTTATTTTCTAGATATGTGCTAGCATACTTGTCAATGCTTGTTGCCAAAGGTGTGTTTGAAACAATCATGCTCAGTTTCCTTATGGTTGGTCACACTCATGAAGATATTGATGCGTTCTTCAACAAGGTCTCCAACTCTACAAAAAGGACAAGTGCACTTACTTTATCGCATATGATGAATCTTTTTGAAAATTGCATCTCCAAAAAAAGTTGTTCTTTGCTTGTGACTGAGGTGCCAGACTTCAAAAAATTTCTCAAGGAGTATATAAAGAAGGGAGTGATTCTTTAGTTGGTCACCTTGTGCCGCTACAATTCATTTTCTCCATACGAGATGGTATACCTATTATGCAGTACAAGTTACGGCCATCAGAGCATGAGTGGTTACCGAAAGAGGGCTTAATGCTCTTCAAAAGTGGAGAGGATGGAAAGCCACTTCTCCCAGAAGGACAACCAGACCCTATTCCATTGAGTGCCCAGCTCAAGGAACAAGAGGTTATTATTGATGGCATCAAAAATATGTGGCATGGGTTCAAAAATCGATGCCAAAGAATTCTGATAAGGCAACTGGTTACTCAGAACTATATAAGCATGTGGTCGACTATTGGGAGACTGTTGTTCGAGAGTTGGAAGGGCCTACTGTCACAAGTACAGAATTGCAACACCCTTTCTGGCCTAAAACAAGGTGGCGAGAGGAGATTGAAAATGACATCACTGAGCATAAACGACATAGAAGTCATTAGTGATGTGGAAGTGCAAACCCACACTTTGTTGGACAAAGGAACCAAAAACCTAAAGCATACTTTGATTGTTGGCAGGATCTTCAAAAACTAATGATGGTTCTCATTACTCCAGATGCTCAGCCTATTTGGATGGGTCAATTATCGACACACCTGAAGTAATCACAAAAATAGTATTGTTAAGGTTGCATGGTTCAAACCACAAAAAGGCGACACAAGAAGGAGAGCAAAAGATATAATGGATGCCTAGAAAAAACATGGTCTCCCAATCAAAAAACCCAGCATGTTTTATAAATGTTAAATCCATTCGATATGGGTGGATGTCAAGAAGCGTTGATAAAGTCACGATTAACAAAACTGCAAGGGAATGTATGTTTTCTGAAGCTTAAAGCAATTACAAATTATAAAATATCATATATTTAATATTCATAATTATTATAAACTCTTTAATAATAGTACCAAATTGTATACTTAACTATATAAATTTAAAAAATGATATGGAAGATTGACTATATTATTATAGGATTTATATATATATTATTACTACTACAAATTTTAATTAATAATGTTATATTTAAATATTAATATTTTAATAACAACATCAATATTTATATAATGTACCTCTTATGCTCTTCCTTAATTGTTATATTAGGCAATATATTATAATAATTTAATACCTTCTACTTTTATAATGTTATTAATTTTTGTTAATGAATGCTATAATTTATTAAAGGGTAGAATACAAAATAGAATATTCTAAAGAATATTCTATTTTCAAACATATATTCTAAAGATATTCCTTTAATATTAGAAAATGCTAATTAAATAGCTAAAATTGCTAATTATTAGGAAATGGGACTATAGCCATGCCCATTTTAGTTACAATTGCATTATTGCAATTTCTTTGGCTCTCTGCAGTTTAAAAAAGGGACAGATTAATATACTTGCGAGATTATCCACCAAAACAATTTTCTTTACCCAATATTCCACACATTGTTCTCTCCCTGCAGTAGCTCTTTGTGGTCGCCCAGAGTTTCCCACATGGATCGCGTGTATTTGAACTTCTCCCATATTTTACTATTGTAGTGGTTAGTGTTGGTAACATCCCATTCTGCCAATAGCTTATGGTACTTGTCATAGTTTTACTATGACTCGACCCTTTACTTTGGACATTGACTGTTGTTACCTACTGTACTATGTTGATGGACCCTAGATGTAGTAGGAAACATGCCCGCTTAGTGCACTTGGGTATCTGATGATGGTCCGGCCGGGTGTCATTAGGTATTTGCAGAAAACTCTAAGTGAAGCTAGAACTTACTTTTTAGAAACCCACCCCCAATTTTTGACGTCCCGAATAGGCTGATTGGTCTTTGCAAATGAGTTTGGCATGTTAAGTAGGGTTGGAACACCCCTAGGGTTGACCTAACCCTAGGGTTGCCCTAACCACGCCCTAAAACCCCCACCCCCTTGGGTAGGGTTTAGGGGTAGAGTAAGGGTGAGTTATAGGCTCATATTGCTAATTTATCTAAGGGGCTAGAATTCAGTGCTAGCCCACTAAACAAACAGGAAAAGAGGGGGGGGGAGCTCCGTCACATAAATAAGGTAGAGTATACGTAGGAGAGCTCCTGGTTCATGACTGAGTTCGTTGTTCTTCTGCCGGTGCAAGCTTCAGCTTGTGTCGTTAAGGTACAACCCTCTGTTGTACCGCCCTAACTTCTAACAACAGGAGTACGTCCCACCTTTGGAGTAGCTTACCCTTAACGTTGGCGAATCCATGCCTGGGAGGATTGGTCGGGATGCACGTTCCAAGAAGCAGAGGTTGAGGCTTGTCTCCAGCCTCCTCCTCCACGTCAAGCTAGGAGCAGCACTCACAACTAACCAGGGCACGTTCATGTCCTTGTCCAACTGTGGGCGTGGGTTCTTGATTGACAAGGGTTTCCTTACCAAGTCTTGAGGGATAATTGAGGGGTTCTAGAGTTGGCATTTAGGAGCCACATTTGTGGCACTTGGTACAACTCTTGAATCTAAGGGCTATGGCATGATAGCCCACATTGGGGAAGGCAGTGTGATGTGACACTGGGCTAAACGTCACAAGGTACAACGCCTGAGGCATGCCCTTTGGGGTTATGTCATGGGCTTGTCGCCAAGGGGTTGGATACTTTAGCAAACATGCATGCTTGGGCATCCGCTCAAGGGAGGTTAGGTTCTCATAACTAGGTGTGCTTTGGCACACTTGGCTAAGGGAGTGTTCTCCTTGGAATTCAAGGGTTGAACACACCTAAACATGTTAGCAGGAGCCCTTTCGTGAGGCACTTGCAAGGTCATGTGCTTGGGTTATCCCAAACCTAGCCTTAAGGAGTTTACTTAGCAGAACACTCGTGTCCGCCTACAGCACACACTCGTGTCCTCACTAAGTACTAGCCCTAGGTCTAGGGTATAACTTGGCCATCAACCCTTAGGGGTTAGTCGTGTTTCAGGGTACCCCTTGCCGCCCTAAAGGGGTTGTACTTCCGGATGAGGGTGATTTCCTCAAGGGTAAGTGACGATGCCTTAGCTCTGTCCAGGGGTATGTGTGGAACACACGTCTCCTTGATGGGGGTTAGGGCATGAGCCTGTCTAGGTCTTCTAGGGCAAGACCTAAGTCAACTAGGGTTATCCCTCAAGGGTTTTGGGGGCAGACACTCTAGGGAGTCTTAGGCTAAACCCTAAGTCAACTAGGGTTATCCCTCAAGGGTTCTGGGGTAGACATCCTAGGGAGACTTAGGCTAAACCCTAAGTCCTCCTGTCCATTGGGCATTAGAATCTAACCCTAGGGGGTCGTTGGGGTTGTTCTGGGAAACTTAGCGTTGCTCACACAAGGTGATGACGCCGAATGGCCACCTGGCAGCCATGTGTTGGCCCTTTGGGTTAAAACTCTGACAATACTACTCGGTTGTGAAATTTGGCTTAGCTAAAAAACGCCAATCTTTTTGTCAGCTTCTCACGGGTATGCTAAAAAAGTTTTGTTGCCATTGTTCCTTTATTGTGTTCATTGAGAAGTCGATGGGTTGCCATTATTGTGTGTTGGCCATTATAATGTAATACCTGATTGATTTTTTATTCTCCGTTTGGATCTTCGTGATTTTGTTCTGATGTTGTCACTCACACTATTTAATGTCTTTCTTCTTTCATAGTATGGGCACAAAATAGCCTTATGTGGAACTATGTAAGAATTGTCGTCCTTCATCTTCTCTATGAGCTCAGTTACACGTTATGGTTGAGTGGTCTGTAATTGGAAGTTGGGGTGCAACTGACAAAACGACAGATGAAACTAGTGTAGCTGACAAAACGACAGATGACTTTCTTTTGCAATCAGAATTAACATGTGTGAGCCTCAACTACAGTTGTTTCAGTTTTCTTGGCACACTCTTCCAGCTTTTAAAGATTCCTAAGCAAATTGAACATGTTGTAAAGAACTTGGAACGATCCACCCTCTCAATCTCCCTAATGATGTCGTTGTGTTCTTCTTTAATAAGAGAAGGGTCGATTACTTCACTTGTGAATGTTTTGTATTGTGAAGCAATATCTACTGCGAATACACCTAGTCGATGAGTATTGAGATTCTCGAAGTAGACATCTAATCGGATCCCCTTTATAGATGGGCTTTTGTTTAGTTGAAGAAGAACTCCACAGTCAATGTCATTAGTGAACACGTGAACATCATAATTCACAAGCCGACATAACCACCCAATGTTCTTGTCGTATCTGGCATCCTCTGTCTAAGAACGTGACATTGGATGGAAACAAGGTATAATATATTTCGAGCATCGTCCAATCTTGATTCGCAGCCTGCCCTTGGTGCTTGACTGAGTGAATTTACTTTCTATTTTTTCCTTATCCCATGCGATGTGACAGAGGTTAGTTTGAGCAGCAACCATGGTTGATCCAATGCGCTTCCCGTTTATTTTATGGCCAAGTTGATTCCAGAATCCCCTTACTGATCTCATCTCCTTTCTTTTGTCTTCAATGTCACATCAATTCCACATTGAATACAAAATGAGTACTATCTTTAAGTACATATCTAGTATAACAAATATTATTTTAATTTTTTACCCAGAATTTAATGATGACTGCATACTAATGATTGAATCTTTTTATTTGATCAATCTGTCTTTCTACATAATAATACACTATGAATACAATTCATATAAAAATGCATACACACTTATATAAACTCGAATATACAAATACACTATTAAACTTTACAGGGTCTATACATATTTTTCTCTGAAGTGCTTAGACTATTTAAATGGCGAGGAATTATAATATACAAACAAACATGTGCTTATATATATTAATACACTAGTAAATTCATATACACCCTTCTTTGTCTTAAAGAGAAGTGGATAGGATTAAGTATCCAAAGCTCACATTTGTGATAATGCAAAAACTGGTATCATTCGGTTCTAGAACCACCACAAATGTGAGCTTTGAAAAAATAAAATCAACAAAATTATCACAACCCATATAGCAAATACAAAGCAAACCTAAGAAATAACTTATATATACTAATACACATGTACATTTACATAGAGGGTGACAGGATTAATTCTATCACCTTTCTCTGTCTTAGAGAAAAGTGAGTGGAATTGATCTCGCCCACCATTTTAGGAAGCAGAGATGGAGGTATTAATCTCACCACCACTTCCTTGCCTATTACAATTTGTGCGTGTGAGAGAAATATATATAGAAATTATAATATACAGATACACATACATATAAATATGTGTGTGTGGGAGATAGAGGTAAAGGAATTGTGGACGAGATTAATCCGCCACCCCTTCCATGCATGATGGGTAGGATTAATCCCACCCACAACTCTCTCATATGGATAAGGGTGGTGGACGAGATTAATCCTGCCACCAATGTCATACCTAACGAGATTAATTCTGCCCCACATTCTTTTAGACATAAGGGTGGTGGGATTAATCCTGCCACCCCTTCCATGCCTAATGAGCGGGATTAACCCTCCTATCACCTCCACCTCCTTGAATGGCCGGGGGATTTAATCCCGCCACCAGGCATGGAAGGATCGACAGAATTAATCCACCACCCTTTATGTCTCAAAAAATGTGGAGCGGGATTAATCCCACCCACAACCCTTATCCATATGAGAAAGTTGTGGACTGAATTAATCTCGCCCACCAGGCATGAAGAGGTGGCGGGATTAATCCCACCACCGTTTATGTCTAAAGAGTGTGGGACGAGATTAATCCCGCCCACTAGGCATGGTATGGATGGCAGAATTAATCCCGCACTTTAAGCAATCATAGGTGGCAAGATTAATCCCGCCACCCACTCTTTTGTTTAAGAGAGGGTGGACAGGATTAATCTCGCCCACCAGGCCAGGCATGGGTCCCACCACTCTTCCATGCCGCAGGCATTGGTGGCAGGATTAATCCCGTTCACTTGGCATGGAAGGGGTGGCGGGTTAATCCCGCCACCCAGGTAGGGAATGGGATAGAAATACACACGTACACATACATATAATTATGTGTGTGTGAGAGAGAGATAAGAAATTACATATAAAAAAACACAAATACACATACATTTAAGAGTGTGTATTTGAGAAAGATATAAAGTAATTTTTAAGAGAGAGAGAGATAAATAAATAAAATTATATAGATACACACTCACTCATATATACACATAAGTGTGCGTGTGTTTGCAAGAAATAATTAAATTAATTAAATTATACAGATACACACACATTTATATATATATATAATATTATTATATAATATATATATAATATATATATATATATATTATATATATTATAGTATGTATGTATGCATGTATATGTGTATGTATACAAGAGTGTGTGTATGTGCGAGAGATAGATAAATAAATAAATTATCTATTGCACGCAAATATATATGTATATGTATACACAAGTGAGAGAGAGTTCACCTGTGTGAATGCGCCTTCAAACACTACTGCATTGCCACGCCTTTTTGCATTGCCACACCTTGTGAGACTTGATCTATTGATTTATTGCATTGCCGCTCTCACAATTCACCACTGCCGCATCGTTCTCCTCTACCGCCTTAAAACCCTAAGAATACCTAAACCTTAAAGAATAAAATATATATTAACCCTAAATAAATATTCTTTCATATATTATCATAATCTTAAATTTGTGTGCGTGTGTGGGTACACCCCAATTAATTTCGCATACATTAGTACACATATATACACACAAACATACATACATATTACATAAGTGAATGTGTTACATATTACTTGTGTGAATTTAATATGTTACATATACACAGACTGAGTATAATGCATTTAACATGATGTTTTCGATAAAGAAGTAACATATCTCCCTAATTTGGTTTAGGATTTAAACCCAACGCAAGTATTTATTATTAAATTTTAATATTTATATAAAAGTCTATTATTCATATAAAATACACAAGAAAACACGTATAAAGAATTGTTAATAGTAAAGTAGTTAAACATAAAAATCAAAATCATTCTAGTGATTTGTAAACTATTTTAAAAAATTTATTTTAAAAAATGTACATTATAATTTGCTCATACTTTAAATTGTATGTATATATTTGTATTTTACCCTATTTTAACTTAAAATGACATAGTGATATTAAAACATATTTGAAAGCAATCATAACACATAATATATATATGTATAGTATAAAATCTTTAAGACATAGAAACTAAATCCATGCACATTTTTTTAATTATTTATTATAAATTTACTCTAAACCCTAAACATAGATATATGGATGTTTTTAACAGTGTGTGTTAAGTTTATAAATATTTTATGAATTACTATACCCTAGGTTTAGCGTTACATGTGTAAAGATAAGTACTTAAATATTCCCCAGGTTAAAAGGGTTTTTAAAAGAAATGCACATGGGGTGCATAGTTCAATATTACACGACTTTTTATTTATATATTCTCTTTAGTTAAAGATTGAGTTTACAAACAAAAATTATTACAATATTTATTATAATACAATTACATTCTCTCTTAACAACGAGATAATTGCATGAGCTTTTATATTTTCTTTAAATTCAATAAATCAAACTTACATATATAGAGAATATAATTAAGTTTCAAGCTTATGTTACAACAATGAATAGAGTTAGTACTTTACCACTTAAGTAACCATATCTAAGAATAGCAATTATTATTAAATTACTTCAAAAAACATATTGAATCCCTATTTATATTTTTTATTAATTTTAGCAACTTCACTAGGGTTAGGGTTGACCTATTAGATAATTGCCAACAACAAAAGCCATTTTTGTATCTTCCTTTTATGTGGCATTTTAACTTCTAACATTTTAACTTCTACTATGTGCATGTTTATTCACACTTTATGCTTATTTATGGTGAATCTACAATAGTTTGCTCGAGTACCATTCCTCACTCACATGCATGGAATATGTTGTTCTTGGTACCTGTGTTGTAAGTATAAATGTTAAGGCCTTCGTCCGAATGCTTTCTATATGTTAAGTTAAAAATGACAATTGCAATTAAATTAGACATGCATGTTGGTTGTGCATTCTAAGAGAGGTTCTTATTATCAATTTTTAAAAGGTTTATCACGAGGGATTCTAGGTTTAATACATGACGAGCCTCACTCACGTCACAAGTAAGAAAATTCCAATAGAATTCTAAGTCTATTAGGTTACCCTTTGAGGGTTTGAGTGCGACTACTTTATAAAAGATTTAAGATTAGCATTATTCACATCAAGGATTAACGTTGAATAATCACTTAATAACTACGTATTCCCATGTATTTGAGTTTAGAATTAATTAGTAGAGCATGTAACAGACCTTCTTCACTCTTGAAACAAGGTAAACAAAACCAATTTATTCTTTTGAGCCAACAGGATGAGAAGTCAAAAACACGCACACCCATAACGTTGCTTCATAGCAATGCCACTCGAGACAACTTTTGTCACTGAAATAGCTATATGGGTAGCTATTTAGGAAACTTCATGGTCCACGCACACCTCACTTATCCTTGAGATCGCTATGTGTGTGTGTGTGTGTGTAACACACACACACACATGTACACGCACACTCACTTTGTAAAGTATTGAAGTTTACGAGCAATGTCAATAGTTTTGTGCAAGGTTCCATATGTTGTATACACAACAAGAATAGTTAGTTTTGAATAAATAAATAATATTACAGTAATTTATATTTATCTTCAGCAAAAGCTTGCATTATATCACGTACTGGATTTCAGGTAATTATGCTTGTTAATCCAACATATATTCAGAAGTTTAAATAAGGTGCGCTTAGACATACATATTTAACATTTACAAATGGAAGCGTATACGCAGAGTTTTTTCTTAATAAAATTTACTCTGCGTATACAGAGAGAACTTTATTTTTTTAATAAATTCTAATTATCATAATTATCTTAGCTAAATGTGTGATAATGTAAGTACATTCTATATATGTATACATATTTAGTTGTCATATATAAGTTGGGGCTGTGACCTTAGAAGTGGAAGCTATACACACACCTTTATCCAATAGAGGTTAGTATTATTACATATTCATTCATTTGAGTCTTTAATAAATTAATATTTTCTTAATTATTTTTTTATTATTGTTTAAATTAAACATATGTACTTTTAATTTATTATGAATAAATAAAATGAATGTGAATTGCGTCGGAGTATATTTGCCATTATTTTAAACATTATTAAGTATTAAATTATTACAACATGTAAAAAGTGTTTAAATTAATAAATTTGGGTTTGCCCCCTGGACACGAGGTTGTGATTACCAATACGTATTGGGCTACACATAAAAAATTACAATGATACGTAGAAATGTAACTGCTAGGTAAAATATGTTTATAAAAATTCGACGAGGTATTAAAATTTCACGTATTAAAAACTATACATATTACGAGAGCCTTAGAGAGATTTAATAACAATAGGACTCCTAAAAATGCTTATGATCCTTCCATATCAAACTCCCAAAAGCAGTCTGATTACTGAATACCATTGGCTTGGAACACAACCTGAAAGCTTTGAGTCTCACCCACGTGGCTAAACTGCAACCGTGGAGGAATAACGGTCACCATAACTCCAGGTGGCGCCTTCACAATGGCTCTGTAGCTTGACACGTCATCCCCAACATTGGTAACTTGTCTAGTAATTGTCTTGTTACCATTCAAAGACATCACAGTAATTGAGGGGTAGTTAAAGTTAGCAACTTCAGAGGGTAAATCCTTCGGGCATATAATTCCTAGCAAACTCTTAACTGTGTATGGTCCGTATATTCCACAGATAAACGCGGCATAATCTGCATCGTACACTAGTCCTGGATCAACGGCTGCGTTTGGATGGATATGGCCAGCTCCAATTGTGAAAGGGTCCAATGTATCAGATATTAGACCACCTTCGTTATCACCAAGGTAAGCTGCATAAGAAGATACATTTTCAATATATATGTTGTTAAGCAAAATCTCTCTCTCTCTCTCTCTCTCTCTCTCTCTTCTCCTCTCTCTCTCTCTCTCACACACACACACACACACACACGCACGCACGCACGCAACCTGTGGTCATAATGCAGAAGATAGAGCAGCAGGACTCCATGACGGTGTATAGATCTAAGGAGTGCAACAACCCTGAGACATGAGGAGTGGCCATGGATGTTCCAGACATGAACTGCCAGTCTCCAATATGTGGCGGTGCAGCTGCATATATATTATAACCAGGTGCTATAATATCGGGCTGTCCAAAATTAAAAATTAATTAATACTTAAAATATAAAGAAAATAAATAAATAACCTTTAGGATGTCATGTGTGATTCTATTTGGACCGCGGGATGAGAAGCTAGCAATTCTAGGTGCACGCACGTCGCCTAAACTGGTTGTAAAGCCTATAAAACTCCGATCTATAGTACCAGCTCCCACAGTAAAGAAACGGAGCCATATTTTAATAGTTCCATATCCAGGGCCACTGTTTCCAGCTGCTGCTACGACTGTATACATCAACATAGGTTTAGGGTTTACGTTTTCTATCACTTATATCACCTGGTATTCCCTTTTGAACTGCATGGAATGCTCCAATATCCACTATGTCATTTAAGTAGGAATTGGTGTACTCGTAATCAATCAATGACATTGAAAATACGTCCACACCATCCTTGTAAACATTAATTTATAGATAGACTTAAACCCTAGATAAACACATACTATACCGGCTTCCATAGCGGCTATAATACTGCATCTTGGCAATTATCAATTTTACCAACTCAGGCCAGCAGACCTTATAATCGCCAGCCTGCCAAAGGGGCGCCACCAGTTGCAGTCCGATTCCTACAGCGACTGGTCTACCAGCTGCAGTTGAAGCTACATGTGTTCCATGGCCTTCATCAGTGAAAACTAGTACGTGCAGAAAGATAGTCTTGGCCTTATATAAGCTATGTTTGTGCCTGTTGCAGCAAGGTATCCTTGATAGAAGTACTCGCACCTATTATCTTTCTGAGATGCATAGTGAAAATAATTAATTAAAATAGAGTTCATATAGTTATACCTGTTGCAAGTGGAAGCGTTGAAAGAGTCCCCTTCTTGGCATATTCCCTTCCATCTCCTTGGGATTGGACCCATCCATAATCAGAGAAGCTCGGGTGCTCCGGATGTATACCGGAGTCCAAGATCCCAATTATCACATCACCGCCTTCATACTCCAGAGAAGACCTCCCTATACACAAAGATAATAAACCCCTCTAGTTAAACCCTCACAACTTACCATCACATGAGCCAAATAAAGACTTTTCTTCATCACTATTTCCGAAAGCCATGAAGTTCCAACTTCTTGTAGTACTAGGCTACGACCCTTGCTTTTGTGGACAGATAACACATCGGGATGATCTAAATCACCATATAAATGAACTTGATATAGATTAAATTCACTATATAATTAAATATATATGTAAATATAATATACCAAATTTACTAACTGTGTATATAACACCACAGACAGATAACGTACCTTTGAATTTCTGGGCTTGCTCATGTGTAAGATGAGCTGCAAAGCCATTGAACACATGTCGATAACTGTGTAGTATGGGTTTGGAACTGCAAAAAATAGATGTTAATAGATGTAAATTAGAAAATACCTCTCTCTCTATCTATGTAAGAAGTACCTTCCTGTGACTTCATTTAAGAGCCTGGTGAGACTTTGTTGCAATGTCTGGATGCATATCTTCATCACGAACTCCCAAGGAAACAATATATACATCTTTAGAGCCCTATAAAGATGTAACCATTAATGTGTGTGTGTGTGTGTGTGTGTGGTGTGTGTGTGAGAGAGAGAGAGAGAGAGAGAGAGAGCTTACCACAGCATACAAATGGTAACACGAGAATTAGAATAGTAAGCAACAATCTGAAAACCATAATGTGATTGTGTAATTTAATAATGAATCTGGTGTATTATATTTGATTCGTTTGCCATGTTTGGCTTTAGATAATGTATATACACGTATTTGGTTTTGTTTGGTCATATTTGGCCTCTAAAGTCTAAATAAAGTTTGTTTAAACCCTTATAAAAATCACTCTAGTTTTGATAGATTCACATTAGCATATACTTTAACTGCATTATTACATACATTAACTAAAACCCGACTCTCCAGCATTTGTATAAATTAACAGGGGTCAGACATTCGAACATGAACGCTAAACTATCAGTGGATATCTTTGTTGTTTTTTCAGCATCTTTTGTGAAGCAAATGCTTTCTACAAATAAATACAATAGGTAAAACCACACGCGCCCCGCCGCACACACACAGCTCATATGCACAAAGATACACCCATACACAACACACACAAAGAAAGAAAGACCCTGAACTCTAACCCTCCCAACACACCACAACACACACACACTTACTTCATCCTGACTCTGCCTTTAATTTGTATAATATTTATTATGACGCTTAGATATGCCTGTCAGCAAATAACAAATGTACCTGCAATTTCAAGAAATTAATATGTTATATAGTTTTCATTTATATGTTTTAAAATTTATGTATATTATATTTATTAATATATATCAGTATATTAAAAATACATTACTAATTTAAAATTAGAATATAAAGTTTTGCACTGAGAGTTTTTATTTTCATGTAAAATTTATAAACTGACTTTTAAAATTAAATAATTATGAATCCATGATAAAAAAAATAATTCTGTATATGCCCTTTTAAAAAACCTCAAGTAGTATAAGTCGCAAGAATGTATAGATTCTTTAGCATTATGTAATGTTTTTTTATTAAACATTAATGTTTTTTTTTTCAAACCTTATTAAATATTACAGAGTAGCAACTTAAGCAGTACATTTTTAATTTAAGTTTTAAAAAGAGTCTATTTTTATTACTCACTTTTAAACATTCAAGAATAATATCTTGTCATTCAATACTTTTAAAGTATATTTCATACATAATGCTTCCTTACATGTTATTATAATACAATATGAAAAATTATTGTTTTATTAAAATTAATAAAGTATTCTCATATAACCATATAATTAAAAAAAAAATCTTAAAAAATTCTTACATTTTCTAATACAATTAAAATATTTCATCCATGGTAAGGGTTAGGATTAAAGATTCAAAAATATATATATATTTTTTTCATTTAGAATATTTTAAATATAAATTGACAACTTCTTTATCCATGGTAATCCTAAATGATTTAATACACTATAATATAAATGTACCACATTTTATAATATAAGTTTATTAAAAAATCATTAAAGATTAATGATTTTAATTAAAATAAAATAAAATTAAGAAAAGAAACTTTTTTGATAAACTTTAACATAAACCTTATATATATGCATTAAATTTGGACACAAGTAATAAAAATGATATATCATTTTAAAAAAATGTATAAATTAATTTTTTAAAGTTTGAATTATCCATATAAAATTTTGATGAAACGATCAATAATATAAAAAACATTTTGAGCTTCTCAAACTTACAAATAAATTTTTAGTGATAATCAATATAAATAAACATACATGTTTAAACTTTTATAATAACTTTTTTTAAAGTTCTAAAACATAAAATATATTATACAATTAGAGAGTTGTAAAAAGTACAACATATTTTATGAATATGTATATTATAATGACATAAGCAATAATTAAAATAATAAACTTTAACACTTATAATACATGTATTAGAATTTATAATATGTGTTTATTATGAGTTTATATAATTATGATGACATTAAAATAGTAAAACCTTGTATCAGAATTTATAGCATGGATCTATTATGGATTAACAATATATACTGCACATAATTAAAAATATTAATAAAATATCAATATAAGTTAATCTTAAAGGTACTTTTACATGATGTATCTTTTTATTTTCAATTTATATGTTAATTTAATTTAAAATACTATATTAAATGCATTAGATTATATATATATATATATATATATATATATATATATATGTAAGATCCACGTGTACGGCTGCATGTGCACATACTATTATTAGCGTAGTGGATTTTGATAGCCGTCGGATTGGATTCAATCTGGACCACTCGCTCTTGTATATAAGTTAGGGTTTCTGAACTAATGGATATACACATTTCTATATTCCGAGCTCTCACATTGGTGGAGGTGAGGGGCACCTCTAATTGTCCCTACGGAGTGCTCGGATTTGTGTCTTTTTATCAATTTTCTTTGTCTTCTTAGGTCTAGCTTTTCCATTGTCTAGATCTATTCTTTCTTGTGGATTTTTCTCTTTTCGTCCATGAATCCACAACAGGCAAATCCCTTGTCTGTGGAGCAGTTACTCATGCAGTTGTTGGATGCCATGCGTGTGCAACTGAACAATCATTCTCAGTTGATGGCAGCATTCACAGTCCAGGGTACTCCTCCTACTCATGTTGCAAACCCCCGTGTCCGGGATTTCTTTCGCGGAAATCCTGGAGATGATGTGTACCATTGGTTTGACCACTTCATTGTGGTTGCCACATATCATTCGTGGGACGGTGCTCAGTGTTTGCGCGAGTTTCCTACTTGTCTTCAAGGGACGGCGTTGCAGTGGTACAATGGTCTGGACGTTGCAACTCGTGGAGATTGGAATATTCTTCCAGAGATCTTCAAACGTGCATTTGGGCATGCGGACGACTGTGATGATGCTTTTCAGCAGTTGCATCGTATTCGTCAGGAGCCATCTGAGTCGGTGATGCAGTTTGGTGTTCGCTTTCGAAGCCTTTTGCTGCGTGCAGAACCTAACATGTCGGAACGCATCAAGTTAGGTATGTTGTGGCCAGCACTTCGTCAAGACCTTGTGGGGCTTGTGCATGCACTAGCTCCAGTGACTCTTGACGATGCTTTGAGGCTGGCACAACGATATGAGTCGTCACCTCTCCCACTTGCGCCTTCACGTGCTCTTGTTCCACTTCATGTTGGGGATGGACCTGCTCCGATGGAGGTTGAGGCTGTTGCCGCTCGTGTACCAGCACAAGGTGGGGCCCGTGGACGAGGACGTGGACGTGCAGTTCGTTGTTGGGCATGTGATGAGGTTGGACACACGTATCGGCGCTGTCAACGGTTTCCCGATTGGCGTCCCCCATTTCCAGGATGGAGGCCATGGCGTCAACAACGTCCGGTTGGTGCTGCTGCAGTGGAAGGTTGTGATGCGTGGATCTTCCGGGAAACGACGAATCGCACGAGTAGAGGAGGGTCCTCGTGCGAATAAATTAGTGACCCCTCCATCTTTTCTTTGGGAGTATCATCAAGGGGTTCACTCGGCACCAAATCATCCGGTTTTCACTTTTCAAGCTCGTTTTAATCACACGCCACGTCCTGTTTTCCTTTCAGTGTTGGTGGATACAGGTTCAAGTTTGTCCTCTGTTTCTCAATCTGTTGCTACACGTTGCAGCCTTCATTTGCGTCGTGCGGTAGAACCAGTCTTCATTCTGTACGGCAACGGACATACTCATGCTTGTTCGCGGATGAAGTGGACATTGTTGTTCGTGTGGATGATCGTGAGCTCGAGCTTCAATCTTTGCGGGTGGTGCCGAGTCAAGCTTTTCACCTTATTCTTGGTATGGATTGGTTAACTCGCAATCATGCCAAGTGTGACTTTGAAAAGTCTCCCCCTTGTTTGACTCTCCCTCGTCTTTCTTCCATTCCTCTTACTTCTATTCCACTTCGTCCATCTGCTTCCACCTCTGCTTCCATCACTTTTGTCTCACCCTTTTCCAACCATTTTCCCTTCATGCTCTTCCTTTCTTCTTTGGATCCATCAGATGATCGTCGTGCTGTAGTTGTTGATCAACTCAAGAAGGAGTATGCTGATCTTTTTCAACTTCGACTTGTCATCTGGGGCCAAGATTGCGACACGCCACCCTATTCCAACTGGAGAAGCTAGGCCAATCAAGGTACCTGTTCGGCGTCGGTCACCAAAGGAGCTCAAGATCTTACGAGCGAATGTCAAAGAGATGTTGGAGAAGGGTGTTATCCGGAAGTCTCGAAGTCCTTGGGCGTGCGAACCTCACCTTGTGACGAAGCCTGATGGGAGCGTTCGATTCTGCATTGACTATCGCCCATTAAATGAGGTAACCGTCTCAGATGTGTACCCACTTCCTCATACTGCAGACCTTTTGGATCGACTGGGGCGGAGCCGTTGGTTCACCAAGTTAGATCTCGCATCTGGATATTGGCAAGTTCCGATGGCTGACATGGACATTCCCAAGACTGCTTTTCGACACCATTTGGCCTGTACGAGTTCTGGTGATGCCTTTCGGTTTGAGCAATGCTCCAGCAACTTTCCAGCGTATGATGGACGAGGTTCTTTGCGACATGCCGGAGGTGACTGCCGATTTCATCGATGATGTTTTGATCCATTCGGATGGAACGTGGGAGGAGCATGTCGGTGATGTACGTAAGGTTTTGGATCGACTGCGGGAAGTTGGTTTGAAGTTGAAGCCATCTAAGTGTGTGTTTGGATCAAAGGACACCACTTATCTGGGTTATCGCATTTCACGTGAAGGTTTGCAAGTCGATCCTGACAAACTAGTTGCAGTTTTGAAGTTCCCTACGCCAAGTGTGTGAATGATGTGCAACGCTTTCTTGGCAAGGTACAATATCTGGGTCGTTTTGTGGATCATCTTTCAGATCGTACTGCACCGTTGCGCGCGTTGTTGAAATCGTCAATGACTTCTTTTGTTTGGTCTAAGGATTGCAAGCAGGCATTTGCAGATCTCAAAGAGTTGTTGACGACTCCTCCAGTTTTGGCGTACCCGGATTACACCGTCCTTTCATCTTGCGTGTAGATGCTTCTGACATCGGCCTCGGGGGTGTATTGATGCAGGAGAGTACGAGTGTTCCTGGCCAACGACATCCCATTGCGTACATCAGCCGTACATTGCAGCCAGCAGAGGTGAATTACTCCACGACAGAAAAGGAGTGTCTAGCAGCAGTTTGGGGTTTTGAGAAGCTCCATGCCTACTTGCATGGTTCGCGGACGTTGTTGGAAGGCGATCATGCAGCAGTCACTTCGTTGTTGAAGCGAAGAATTTGATTGGGCGTACTGCTCGGTGGGCCTTGAAACTTCAAATTTACGACTTTGAAGTTGTTCATCGTCCAGGGAGTTCCATGGCTGATGCTGATGCTCTTTCTCGGGCTCCTCTTCCACCTTCTCTCTCTTCTGTTGCCCCAGAGGAACCAGTTGTTCCAGCTTCAGTGGACTTTTTGGATGAAGATTCCGTACCATCAGCAGTTGCTGTGCTTGACGTTCAGTGTCCGCAGAATGCAGAGTTAGATTTGCCGTTTTGGATGAGGTTCGGGAAGCTCAAAAGGTTGAGCCGTGGATTCGAAGGCTTCGTGATGGGTTTGAGAATCCTGCATCACTTGCTGATGACTTGCCTTTCAGGCATTTACATTCACAGTATCGCCTTCAGGATGACCTTCTTTATTTTGTGGGGACTGATCCAGATGATCCTTTGCGGTTGGTGGTGCCTTCAATCTTCATTCCACGCTTCCTCCATGCTTACCATGACTCTCCTATTCTTGGCGGGCACATGGGACATCGTCGGGTGATGGAGAAGCTGCGCAGATCTTTCTATTGGCCGGAGTTGCGAGGAGATGTGATTCGGTATGTGCGTAGTGTGTGTGGTGCCAAGCTCGCAATACTCCCCCATGTGCTTCGGAAGGACGGTTGGAGTCAATTGCAGTTTCTCGTCGTTTGAATTGGTGGCATTTGATTTGATGGGACCTTTTCCGCGGTCAACTGCTGGTAACGAGTACGTTATTATTGCTTCTGATTACCTAACTCGTTGGGTAGAAGTTGGTGCTCTTGCTAGTGCGACTGCTTCTGCTGTTGGTCAGTTTCTCCTGAATCGGGTCGTGTTTCAGCATTCTTGTCCGGAGCGAATTCTCTCGGATAATGGTCCCGCATTTATGGCTGAGGCATTTCATGTTTTGACATCTCGATTAGGGATACGCCACACTTTCACAAGTGCTTATCATCCTCAGACAGATGGTTTAGTGGAACGGCTCGTCAGAACCTTCAAGGGGATGATCGCGAAGTATGTGAACTTTCAACATTCAGATTGGGATGGTTATCTGCCGTCTCTCCGATATGCTTATGTCACTGGAGTTCAAAGTTCCATTGGTACTTCCCATATAAGCTTTGTATGGTCATGACCCGGTGTTGCCAACGGAGTTGGGTTTGCCTTCTCGGTTACCGCGAGCTGCTGATGCTAGGTCGTGGGATCGGTATCTGACGAGCATTCTTCCATTGGTTCGTGCGGAGTCAGCAGAACACTTGGGCCGCGTACAAGTAGGACAACAACAACGCTACAACTCGCATCATCGTCCTCCTACGGAGTACAAGGTTGATGAACTGGTGTTGGTTCGTTTTCCCAAGCTTACGGTACGTGGTTTAGCTAAGAGTCTCCTTCCTCAGTGGAAAGGACCGTATCGAGTGCTACGGCAAGTAGGGCCACAGGTTTATGAGGTTCGGCACGACATTCAACCCGATCCTCCGGAGATTGTACATGTACAACGGTTGAAGCATTTTGTGCAACGGGAACAAGTTGTGCCGCCTACAGATCCACCAGTGCCTCCTCCTGATGTTCCTCCAGATCCGGGCCCGTCTACAAGAGAACCCTAACCAACTTACACCCTTCCGAGAGGAGGGGATGATGTAAGATCCACGTGTACGGCTGCATGTGCACATACTATTATTAGCGTAGTGGATTTTGATAGCCGTCGGATTGGATTCAATCTGGTATATAAGTTAGGGTTTTGAACTAATGGATATACACATTTCTATATTCCGGGCTCTCACATATATATATATATTCTTTTAATTTTAAAATTAATGGAATTTTCATGTTGAAATATATATTCTATTACTAATTTAAACATTAAAATCAAAATATATTGAAATTTATAAATAAATATTTAATGTTAACAAAAATATGTTAATGTGTTGTCACTATGGTTTGCAATGTACTGATAAATTTATAATAATGTTTTTTAACCTAATTTACTTGTGTTTTAACATTTTATTATATTTTCTTTTAAACTTCTTTATAATGATATGATAATATCAATCTTAATTTCAATACTTAGTCATGTTAATTCTAAATATTTTTATAAAATAAATTACTACTCAAAATTTAATAATAAAGTCAAATTTGTAATAAACTCTTAAATTTATTTTTGTTAAAACTTAAGTTCATTATTAATTTATTAAATTTGTTTTTCAATAAGATTGTAACAAAACATTATTTAGATAATATATACTATTTTTTTAAAATAGGATATTCATTTGATATATGTATTTAAATCATTAAGTAATGAATTGTGCTTTATCCATTTATTATTAAATAATGTTTTAAAAATAAATTTATTTAATAATTTAAAAATAAATTTATATAATTTACATTATTTTTTTTTATCATAACAAGTTTCATCCAAAATGAATACTAAAGAAATACTTCTCAATTGTTAACTTAAATTTATCATTAATGTTCATTTTTTTTATATAGAAATTCAATAAAAATAATTAATTATTTTTTATTTAATATTTTAATTATTTTCAATATATTTTATTATTAACTTAATTTGTAAAAAATTATCTTCTCCCATCCTATATTTTGTTAGAGTTTTATTAAAAAAATATTGATTAGTTACAAACTAAAACAACTTTTTTTCTTATTATTAACTTGATTTACTATTCTATTTTATATGTTTCTTACGAAATTTATAATTTTAACCCTTGCTCTGATATAAAATTGCTTTAAATAAAATTAATGAATTAAATAATATCACATGAATTAAATAAATTTTTGTAAGCTGTATTTAAACCTGTAGTTACAAAATGTTAAGGATTAGTAATTAAATTAGATTAGTAATAAAATCTTTATTATTAATTTAATTTAATTAATAATCTATAGCATTTTTTAACTATGGATATATTAAGTTGCTTTATGGCCATGGCGTCGACTACCACTACACAAAGCGGCAAGGGATGGAAACGTGCATGAGATTCACACCTTATTCACACTGGGGATCCATCCCTCCCTCCCGATTGCATAGTGCAGGCGTGTCTGTCCCTTCTTGTGACTACTGCATTGCATTAATGTCAGAATGGTCCATAAGCAAACGAATAAGCTCCAGCTTCTCTCCTGGCAAGATGAAAGTCGGGAGGGATGGATCCCCAAGTGTGATCAAGTTGCTACTCGACCGTGGTGCGAATATCAATGCAGTGGATGAATATGGTGTAACTCCCCTATTTGATGCATTCAGAAAAGAGCTGCCCTGAGGAAGAGAAGCTGGAGCTTATTCGTTTGCTTCTGGACCATGGTGCTGACATTAAGGACAGACTGCAGTCGGGAGGGATGGATCCCCATTTTCCTTCTTTTCTACCGTATGTTGTCTCGGATCCTTACAAACTGTTTAAATAATAAATGGATCCTCTTAAATATAAATAATACATATTTTTTAAATAAGTTTTAATTTTTTTATTTTTTTAACATGTGTATAACGTACGTTTACTTCAGTTTGTATTCTCACCAACCAACAACTTACGAGTCAAACCCTCCAATCTAAACACCACACAATATTAATATCTAAGATGACGTTTGTTTCACTAATGAGAGTATTTTATTCGCATATACGTGTATATCCACATCCATGTAATAGTCAGGTATTAATATTAATAATATAAAAACGGAAAAATAAACCCGAAGCAATCTGAACCGTAGAAGGCTGGCCTTATCCTCGATGGAAGATTGCATGGAAGACACGTCAAAACCAAACATGAGGTGGACAGGTTGTCCGTCACACACGTGTTTGGGATGGGCACTTTGGTCTTCCCTCTCCAATGGTCCATCTAGACAAGAACAAATCGGACAAATTCGAAGGCATCAAATTCTCAGTACCCCAGTAATATTCCATCTAATCTTAGTTGCACCCTTGGCTCTATTTCGGTTTAGTCTATAGAGGGCTCCTTATTTTTGTGGGGAAAGTAAGAGAGAATGTGTGACTCAGATGGGGATTCTGGAGATAAAGAGAGAGAAAATGGGGCACTGATCTGCAACATGTCAAGGGATGTGACCAAAATGATCATTGTGGGTGCTGGAGCACGCTTCTTGTTTTAACCCCACGCTCTTCTACAATGTTGTTCGTAATAAGTTGGAGCCTGAGTTCAAGATGGTGGGATGAGATTGATCAGGTATATGCATTAATTTATCTTAATTATGCATCTAACCTTGAGTTTTTATCTTAATTATGCATCTAACCTTCATAATTATGCAGTTTTTGTTACTAGGTGCAGTCCCGTTTCCAGGTGACATTCCTCGCTTAAAGGATGCCGGTGTACATGCAGTTGTGACATTGAACGAGCCATATGAGACACTGTACATACTTCTTTGTACAAGGTATCTATATAGGAAATTATCAAACTGACCCTCTAATATTGCATATGTGTGGGGTGTATGTGTGTGTGTTCTGATTAGTAGTAAATTTGACTCGAGGTCAATTCGATAATTATATAAAACTAGAGGGTCAGTATGATAATTTTGCTTGAAGTTAAACACTTCGTTCAGAGATCGAGGCATTAGCATCTCTCTATACCAAGGGATTATCTGTTTGCACCTTGTTTCGACGATATCAGGAGAGCTGTTCAATTCATACATGGTATACCATCTTATTGGTCTTGTGTGTGTGTGTGTGTACACATATAATATATAGGAATGAATGTGCAGAGCATGCTATAACGTGGAGAGAGGACCTACGTACATTGTAAAGCGGAGACGAGGGAGGAGCACAACTATTGTTATTTGCTACTTGGTACTTCACATTCACAACAAAACACACACACACACACGCGTACTACATGTGTAGGTGGATACAAGGGAATGGCACCACAAGAGGCGTTGCAGTACGTGCGTTCGAAAAGGCCACGTGTTCTACTAGCAGATGCACCAATGGCAGGTATATATCGAAGTTGTTCTTGAAGATGAGTTGTTGATGGTATACAAATAGGCTATTCAAGTTACACCATACACTGCAAGCGGAAAGGTTACACTAAACAAGAGTTTATTACCCGTGATTATGATAGCAAGGAGGATTTATTAAGCTGTAAACTTAATAATGACGAGGATTTGCCTGTTATTGTTAGCAGGGAGGATCTTGTGGGTTACAGGAGTATAGAAGACGCTGGAGTTATTGGGAATGAGATAGTATGGAAACTAAGTAATATTCGGTTCAAGATTGGGAATATTCTGAGTCTGAGTTCATGCAAGAAGATGACATCTTATTGTAGGTGCTCAGTGATGGTGCCCGTTTGTTGGTCTTGTATGGTGAATTGAAGGGGTTTGTATAGAGCTTTTTATAGCATTTTTGGGATTTAATAACAGAGAATGGAGAATTACATTAATATTAAATATGATATTAGTATATTTATTTTTTAATATATTTAATTAAAATATAATTATTTATTTCATTAAAACAAATATATATAACGTAAAATGTAAACTCGTATGCAATCTTCTCATAATCAATTTTATACGATTTATATATATGTGTTATCTATTTAAAAAGGATATGCAGAAATTCATTACAAAATGTGAAGTGATAATATTAATTTACTCTGTAAGGTAACTACGTATTTACCGATTTACCGTAGTTACCTTACAACTCTTAATCAAAATTATATTAATTACTCTTAATATTAATTTACTCTTAATTTTTCTTTTTCTTAAAATATTAAGGTTTTATTTAATTTTCAAAATGAGGTTTCTCTTAAAAATTAATTATTTGTTAAAAAATAGCATTCTCTCTCTCTAAATAGAATTTTAGTCTATATGTCATGCTAAGAAAAAGAATCTATAATATACTGATTTGATTTCAGTATTATATACAACACCTGATTATTTTAATAACTGCTCATATGATGTGCCTCTTAAAGCTAAACATTAATTAATTAAATTAAATTTCACTAGAAATGTACACACCACACGTATGCCAAAGTTGTTTATACATATTTAAATTTACTTCATATATACACTGGTCGTAACAAGTTTAAATATTGACCATTGGATTTCCTTATCCAAGGTTAAATAAGGTACCCTAATATGAAATAATGATAATTTATTATTGATTTATAGGATAGTATAAATATGATTAGAACTATATTTTTTAATTTAATTATCTTAATTATAAGATTAGCCTCTGTATATATTTTAATTGCTACGTATTTATCGTAGTTACCTTACATTTTATATCATACCTAACAAGATTTTATAAGAATATAATTAATATATTTTTATAATTGAATTACATTATTTATAAATGTGACAGTATATATATTAATATCAGGAAAGAGGCTTTATATAATATTTGTATATACAATTGGAATGTGTATTCACCCTCCATATTAATCATAAGTAATTAAAATGAATTAGTTAAAACCGTCAACTTTGGTATGTGAAAATTGTTTTACAAGTTGAGTTTGCTAATATAAAATAATACTTTTGTAAGGTTTAATATAAATATTTATAATTTTTATATTTATAGTTTAAATATGTTTTAATGATTTATAAATAAAATATTGTATATATTATTAAAATCAGTCCACAAGCCATATAGACAAAAGTAAATTAGATTCAAAGTAACACCAATGGTTTATTATCACGTTACAAGACAACCACGGTGACAAAGTTACGGAGTCATTAACGAAATTATTATTCAATATTAATTAGCTCAAAATTATTATTAATATTATTCAAAACTATAAAATCATTTAGCATAATAAAAAATACGAAATAATATTAATTATTATGTTATTAATATTATTTAAAACTATAAAATCATTTAGCATAAAAAAATACATAAAACCTAGGTTACGAGCCCTCTTATATAATATTAATTAGCTCAAAATTATATTATTAAATTATTCAAAACTATAAAATCATTTAGCATAATAAAAAATACAAAATAATATTAATTAGCTCAAAATTATATTATTAATATTATTCTAAACTAAAAAATCATTTAGCATAATAAAATTTACGTAAAGACGTCAAAAGCAGGGTTCGAACCTGCGCGGGCAAGCCCAATAGATTTCAAGTCTATCTCCTTAACCACTCGGACATATTGACCAATTTAACATCTTAACTCGCCGTATTATATATATCGCGAATGAGACCCGAAATATTTTATAATATATAGAATATATTTGAAAGCTAGATTAGTTTTAATATATTCTTAAGTTAATTGATAACAAGTTCTGCAATTTAGAAACCTGTTAGGAAGTCTAAGTTCAACAAATATTATATCAAATCTTGTTATTTAAATTTTGATGCTTATATCAAAAATCAAATGGAGTGAACTAGCAGTACAACATGTCATATTTGTGTAATACTATATTGTACATATACATATGTATAATATGTCAGGTAAAAATAACATATATATCTTACTCATGTCAAAGATATATATAAATTTTCTATAAGTATATATAAATGTATACATATTGATATGACTATTATTATTATTATAAGTTTTGTAAATGAAAAAGCTTTGTAACCAATACACGGTCAAGTGAAAACTTATATGTGTATGCTGATATTATATATAGATCTGGTTTCCTTACTATATTATCTAAGAATACTGTCTTCTGAATTATTTAAAATAACTTACCAAATTTAGAAAAATAATAACAGTATACATGTAAGAAGTCTGTCCGTGTAAGCTTGTTAAATAATCTAAATTAACTAACTAGATTAAAAGTGTAAAAAGTTTCAGTAAATTAAATTAAATTATATACTTAGATAAGCTAAATTAATAAAATTAACAATCCACATTAGAATGAACTTTTTAATATGCATTAACCAAGGTGATTAAAACCCGAAGTATATCCTCTCCAGCATTTGTAATAATCCACGTCTCTCTTGACAATTATATGCTAATAAACTAACTTGAGGAATCAGACAAGATTCGAACATGAACGCTAAAGTATCAGTTGATATTTTGTTGGTTTTTCGACATCTTGTGAAGCAACTGTTTTCTGCAAATAAATCCAATACGTGTAACACACACACACACACACACATACCCACACGCACACACCTCATATGTTGCCTTGTCTACTCCATGTGGTGACATGCAGGAATGCAAGCTTGCACCTCCAGGTACGAAACCCTCTGCTTTTGCCTGTTTTTAATATTGTCCATTACTGAAACATTTACACACAAACAACACACACACACCACACACACACACACACGCACACACGCACGCACGCAGTCACTTACTTCATAAGCACCATAAATGAGGCCCATGAATTCACTCATACAATTTCTGTGGAAGTAAGGAGGACGAAATGTATGCTCTGCAGTTAACCATCTTGGTGGGAAAATTACAAAGTCGACAACAGCCACACCCGGCTTCTCCGAGGGTACAGTTAAAACTTATTAAAGAAACATTAATTAATCATTAAAATCTATTTAGTTCTTAATAACTTATAGTTCACACACACACACACACACACACACAAACTAAGTACCTGTGTTGATCGAAGGATCTCCATGGTCGAACAGAACAGTGTTGAATGGACAAAATTTTCTAAGATCGTACTAAAGAAAGCATTGTTAAAAGTTAAGTAATCTCTCTCTCTCTCTCTCTCTTCTCTCTCTCTCTCTATATATATATATATATATATATATATATATATATTACTTATACCTTGTAAGGTGTGTAGTTGCCGTGCCACGCTACAACATTGAATGGGGAGAAGTCCTGTTTTGCTGTAAAAATTTCACCACCAAGCTTCTGAAAGATTGTAAAACTAGAACGATTAACATCCTCAAACCATGCAACCGGTGTTTTAAAATCCTCCGGATCAGCAAGCCCATTTGCACCTATATATATATATAATATATATATTATTATATATTATATAATATATATTATATATATATATATATATATATATATATATATATATATATATATATACTGATTTATATATAGAATATCCGTATTATGGCATATAAGTGTGTGTGTATGTGTACACACACATATAAGTATGTTATTAATATTTACCGATCAAACCAAGGTCTGGAAGTTGAAAATGGCCACTAAACACTTCTAGAACATAACCTCGCGAGGGACCATCGGGCAGCTCATTGCAAAACGTATTCCTAATTGTATAACAACAATCTCCCCTGGACAAACTTCTAGTTTCCCAAACTCCGTCTTTATCCACAAACCTAAATTAATATACAAATTACATATTAAGTTAAATATATGTATTAAAGTTCTTACGTCCATGTTGTGGAACGAGTAAGAAATCTTCCATCTGCATTGGCAAATGCACAGCCTTCCATCGACATGTTTGCAACGTAACTGCAGGAAGCATCCACAACTCTCTCTCTCTCTCTCTCTCTCTCTCTCTTTACACACACGCACACACACTTTGGTGCGTATTGTAGATGTTTATATAGAACATTTGTCATATGGGTATCCATGTGCTTTTCTATAGATATACACATATACACGTCAAACACACAACATACATCATACGTTATGCGCGTACATAGATATGCATACACACACGCAGAACATGAATCTCTCTCACTCTCTCTCTCTCTCTCTCTCACACACACACACACACTTGATGCGTATTATAGAGACATTTAAAACATATATACATTTGTCATATGGGGTATCCATGTCCTTTTCTATAGATATACACATATACACGTCAAACACCAACATATACATGCATGCATACGTTATGCGTGTATAATGAATAATAATGTGGAAGACATGAATCTCTCTCTCTCTCTCTCTTACACACACACACAAACACTTGATGCGTATTATAGATGTTTATATAGACATATAAAACATATATACATGTTAGTTTGTCATATGGGGTATCCATGTCCTTTTCTATAGATATACATCACATATACATGCATGCATACGTATATTCTCATATACACAAACAATGCATACGTTATGCGTGTATATATGAATATTTATGTGGATATATAGATATGCATACACGCACACTCTCTCTCTCACACACACATGCAGACACATGAATCTCTCTCTCCTCTCTCTCTCTCTATATATATATAATATATATATATATATATTCTTACAAATGTATCATGTATCCATGACGGAGAAGGGGATTTCCAGAACCACACACAGTAAAGAGGCCCTCAACAAATGTGGTGGGAGTATCACTTAAGGGCAAAGGCTTCCACCGCAGCTGTGTGGGAGTGGTTAAAAAATGTTCACGGTCGATGATTCCTTTTAGATTCTTTGATGGGCAGTGCTCAAATGGTTCGTGTGATACAGATGGTTTTATTCTATACAGCCAGCTGGACAAGGTATTTTGATATATATAATGTATAGATATGTATAATGTATACATATTATATCAAAAATATATATATAATTATGTAAAACATTATATAATTCATATATATATATAAGGATGAGAAGCATGCAAGCATACCTTCTCTGGTTGGACTTTCTGGGAACAGTGAAGGCAGTGCCGGAAATCTGCTCTGCATAAAGGGCAAAAGGGCAGTGCAAAGGGCTGTTCTGACCCTCAGGAAGGGCACCCTTAATTGCCTCGCTCCTGAAATGATTGCCAAATCCCCTTTGGTACTCCAATTCTTCATATTCTGCCATTCTGATCAGCCACACAGTATATACCTATTTTATAAAATATCCCTCAGTATATTCCTAAGAATCCCATACATTCTCTTAATGGCTGGACATGTGGGCATGCGTAGTGTGTGTATTCTAGTAAACAGTTGAGGGATGTGCGTGCGTGTGTGTAATGTGCGTGTGTGTAAACAGTTGAGGGATGTGCGTGCGTGCGTGTGTGTAATGTGTGTGAACATGCGTGCGTGCATGAGTGTGTGTATTCTAGTAGGTGTGTGTGCATTCTCTTACCACGTCTGTGAATGGCTAGACATACGTATGCGTGTGGACGTGCGTGCGTGAGTGTGTGTTGTATATAGATCTATACATATGTGTGTGTGTAGACACACATGCATATATACATACATACCCCCCCCCACACACATATATATGTTGTGTGTGTGTATACATATATGTGCATACATACATACATACATATCTATCTATACACACACACACATATATACACTATTAATCTATACATTAAACGTAATTTACTTAACGTTAAACACATAGTTAACTTGTACCTAGTCTTCCTAAGCAGAAAGCACGTGAGCACCTACCAGTGAGTCCAAGGTGACGGCTAATGGAGAAGAACAAAATGCAAGGATCCTAATTAGGGTTCTTGTTCATCTCTGACTATGGCGGCTGCTATGTCTCTGAGCAATCCGAGCGGCGCTGCAACATTCCTGCCCACGGATTCGGCTTCGGCTTCGTCTTCATCCGCTGCATTCGTCGGTCCTCGGAAACTCACACAATTCCATGGCTGCTGTAAGAAATCTGTGCAATTTGTGTCGTTGTCAGGTCGCAATTCGTTCTCTGGAGGTGCAATAAGGGCCGCTGCAGAAGTCCTGGAGGGCGTGCGTGCAGCAGATTCCAGAATGGAAGTTGTTGATGTCGATCTAGGCGATCGAACTTACCCGATTTATATTGGATCTGGCCTGTTGCAAAAGCCCGAACTTCTTCAGAGGTACGTATCCACGCGTATCTATGTTATATATATATATATAAATGCATTACCATGTGTGTATTGTCTCATTGTTTGTATTATAAATATGTATATACATATGCATGTGTATATATAGAGAGAGAGAGACACACACACACACAGTAGGCATTGTGATTGAAGATAAGGGTATAACATCTGCATAAGTACAGGCTAGACATATACGTGAAATATATGAATTATGAGTTTATATATATTTAATGTTTTTATTTTTTTGGCTATAAGCTTACTTGTATGCAAAACATACATGCATCCTACGAGTATACACCTGAAGAGTAATGTGTGTGCGTGTGTATGTTTTAATTCGCTTTATTAAATGTAATTGTTCTATCAAACCATAGACATGCTACATAAATCTGTATACAACACTAAAAGAAATGCTTTTTTTTTACTTAGTCACGTAAAGGGGAAGAATGTGCTCGTTGTAACAAACACAACTATAGCACCACTATACTTGGATAAAGTAGTTCAACTTCTTAAGGCGAATGGCTCTAAACTTCACATTGAGACCGTAATTTTGCCTGATGGAGAAAAATACAAGGAAAATGTACGTTAATATATGTATATAAATGCCTACCTTGATATGTATATATGTTCGTTGTGTGTGTGCGTGCGCGTGTTAACAGTCTGTATATACAGGGAACGCTGATGAAAATATATGATAAAGCAATAGAGACAAGAATGGATCGAAGGTGCACGTTTGTTGCATTAGGCGGGGGAGTAATCGGGGATATGTGTGGATATGCTGCAGCAACATTTCTGCGTGGTGTAAACTTTATTCAAGTTCCCACAACCCTCATGGCTCAGGTATATATATACATACAGATATAGGTACATACATCACAATATACGTATGTCAGGTTGATTCATCTGTTGGGGTAAAACCGGGGTAAACCACCCACTCGGGAAGAACCTTATAGGGCCTTTTACCAGCCACAATGTGTTTTAGCGGATACGGATACGCTTAGCACACTCCCGGATAGAGAATTGTCCTCAGGTATTGCAGAAATCGTGAAATACGGTCTCATTAGAGACGCAGCTTTCTTCGAGTGGCAGGAAGCCAACATGGAGAAACTATTAGCCAGGTCTGTGTGTGTGTGTGTGTGTTATGTATTGTAACGAGACTATATACAGGGATGCAAGTGCTTTGGCATACGCTGTTAAGCGCTCCTGTGAGAACAAGGCGGAGGTCGTTTCGTTAGATGAGAAAGAGTCTGGTTTAAGAGCAACCTTAAACCTCGGACACACATTTGGACATGTAAGTTATTTATATGTATGTGTGGTATTTATACTGTATGTTATAAGTTGGAGATAAATAATATTGTGTATAACATGCAGGCTATTGAAACTGGTATTGGATATGGTGGCTGGTTACATGGAGAAGCTGTGGCTGCTGGCACGGTATCTCTCTCTCACGCCACACACACACACACACACACACACACACACACACACACACACACACACACCTGTTCATTTGCAGGTTATGGCTGCGGATATGTCACACAGGCTAGGATGGATAGATTCATCGCTGAAGTCTAAAAACGAACTTACTTGAAAGAGCAAAGGTTCCCATAGCACCTCCCAAGTCCATGACTGTGGATAAATTCAGAAATATCATGGCCGTAAGTTATATGTATATACATATCTACTATTGATGTGTGTATATGTATATATATCAGTAAAGTTAAGAATACATATGTAACTATATGATTAGTATTAATTAATGTGGGTTTGACACAGGTGGATAAGAAGGTTGTGGATGGTGAATTGAGGCTTATATTGTTGAAGGGTGAGCTTGGTAACTGTGTTTTTACTGCTGATTATGAGCCAAAGGCTTTGGAGGAAACTTTACACACTTTTTGCTCTTAAATATGTATGTTTAACATGAGCCTTTTTGATATATGTATTCTTGTTTTTAATTTGGTCTCTCATATGCACTCACACACGCACGCACACGCACACCACAGCGCGTGCGAGCGCGTGCAGAAACATATTAATTTGTTAATAAGTCGTCTTTCCTTGTTTATATTATGATTAAGTATGAACTTATATTATATTATATTATGAACTACTACACGCAGACATGCACCGTGTGTTCATATTAAATATTTAAAAAGATTAATTTTTAAATCTTTGTTATACAAATTATTTATATTCTTATAAAGTCGTCGTTGTTGTACCGTGTTTTTAATATTAAATATTAAAAATGTTAAATTTTGTTCTGTTCGTTATGTAATTTATTGTTCCATATTTTTATTAAATTAAAATTATACAAACTATTTATTATTGTTAGAAAGTCGTCATTACTTGTTTATATTATGATTGAACTTATATGTATGCATCCAGACATACATCGTGTGTTTAATATTAATATTTAAAAAATCAAAAAAAATCTGTAATTCTAAATTAAATTTTTCTTTTTAATTAATTTGTCAATTTTCGATATATAATGCAAATTAATGTAAACTATTGCACGCACCACGCGTATAACACTAAGTATATCTCGATTGTGTATTATTTATAAGATTTATAAACTTTAAATGCATATTATACAAACAATTTGAATTTGAATGTTTAAATGTTTTACATTTATCAGAATTTTTATTTTTAATTTTTTGTTTTTTTTATACACATACATGGAAACACGTGTATATATACACATACACGCACTTGTTTGTATCTTTGTTCCATAGCTAGGGTTCTTCATGGCTTGTGAGAGGAGGCAAGGCGATTCCTACACAGTGAGTGAAGATGAAATTGAGGCTTTCCATCGCGATGGCTACGTGCATCTCAAGGTAATTAGAGAGAGAGAGAGAGAGAAGAGAAAGAAGCAGTATCATACTGGTTTTCTTCCTCGGTTAGGCTGCATTTTATTGTTAGATTCCACGTTCAATGTGGACTTACTGAATCGATTACACGCACAGAACTGGTGTGTGTGTGTGTGTGTGTGTGAGAGAGAGAGAGAGAGAGAGTGCATATACTCATTTGTAAAATTGTTTTCTCCTAGGCATTTATTACATTCAATATGGTCAATTACACTCACAGAACTGTGTGTGTGTGTGTGTGTGAGAGAGAGAGAGAGAGAGAGAGAGAGAGTTTAGTGATGAAGTGGTTTACAGGGAGTTTTATCTGAAGATGAGGTGGCAGAGCTTGAGAAAGAATTCATGACATTTTTAAGACGTGACATATATGTACATGGCCGAGACTTTTGTGACATGTCATCTGATTACTCAAAGCCTGTGGAGAACTTCTCCATTATTAACATAATGCTTCCTTCAAAGTATGTGTGTGTGTGTGTGGTCTCTCTCTCTCTCTCTCTGTGTCTGTCTGTCTGTCTGTCTGTCTGTCTGTCTCTCTCTCTCTCTCTCTCCTCTCTTCGTTCTCTCCTCTCTCTCTCTCTCTCTCTCTCTCTCTCTCTCTCTCTATATATATATATATATATAGAGAGAGAGAGAGAGAGAGAGAGAGAGAGAGAGAGAGAGTCTCCCACACACATGTATATATAAAGACATGTGTAATTATTTACAGATATAATGGTCAGTTAAAAGGGAACATATACGAACGAAGGGCATCCTCTATTGCCCGTCAACTGTTAGGCCCGGACATGGTGTTTGATTACGATCAGCTTCTTGCAAAGCCTCCTAACAAGCCTGACGCGGAGTTTAAGTGGTAAGTAACTAGAGAGAGAGAGAGAGAGAGAGCACATTTAGGTGTATTATCATAAAGAGAGACGTAAACATACATAAGTATGTAGTTTGTGTATATATTATGCACATGAAAACATTGATTTACATACTCAGATAACACCACACACACACACATACACGCACACACCTTTGTACAGGCACCAGGATTTAGCATATTGGCCAGTGACAAAGGACACAAGAACAGCTTCATTCTGGCTAGCTATAGACAACTCAAGGATTTCAAATGGATGTTTGCAGTTCGTGCCTAGAACACACAAGGAGAGTAATCTCCGTCACCATGGACCATTAAATGGTGATAGGGAGAAATCACACACTCTTGCTGCTGTACTTGATGAGAGGGATATTCCGGTTGCAATGGAAATCGACCGTGGAGATCTTACTGTGCACCACGAGAAGCTTCTCCATGGTTCCCGTGGGAACTACAGTTCGGACAGGTGTGTGTGTGTGTGTTTGTGTTTGTGTTTAAAATATCTACGCACACATGAGAACAGATCAGCATATGTAAGTGACACATGCCACGTATATGGATATCTACACGTATTTATCTTTTATATGCATATACTTCAGATTAATTAAACTGTTTAAAATACCAAATTACTTAATTTTTTAACTATAAAATTGATATTATGTAATTGCTATATTAATATTAATAATGTTTATATATAATTAGTTGGAGAAGGGCATGGGTAATGGCATTTCGAAGCAAAAAGACAGTGGAGTACGAGAGAAGCATTGGATTTACACACTCTCATAACGATAAGATTGAAGTACTTAATTCTGTTGGCAAAGAAGGTTAGTTTATTTGTACATGGTGTATGTAGAATTGTTTGTTAATCTTATATATATATTTACATACTTTTTACGTTTGTGTGTGTGTGTGTGTGTGTGTGTGTGTGTGTGTGGGTATTATTTCTATCTTCACATGTAATCTGAAACTACAATATTTAAAATTGAAAAGTTTATTATTTATTCTATATTCATCTTTAAAAGATTTCATAGATTTGTTATACTAATATAATCAGTAATCTAGATTAGATAGCAACAACTATAAATAAAATTTATATCCATGTATTATGTATATCCAACACTTTGAATTATACACACACACACACACATGTAATACACATACACACACATACAGAAAGATGTATTAATATAATAATTGTTTCACATTTTATGTTTATCTTAAATTTTTATTTAAGAAATGTGTATATTAATATCTTCTGTTTGAGGTACATCCTAAGCATGTATATGTATGTATTAAATGTTGTTCAAGAAATAATAACTATTAAAAATAAATTATTATTAAAGTATCTTATTCTTAAAGTAAAGATAATTAATATAGATAATCAATATATTTTAAAGATATATTTTTATTATTCTTAAATTTCAAATTTGTGAGTTAACAACCCTTTCGAGTGAACCGGGCTATGCAATTCATTTTGTTTTAAACTGGTAACATAGAACTTCATAATTTCAATAAATTTACATTAATCAATAATAAGTATCTATAATTAATAATATGTAATACTTATTATTTTGAAAATAGGCATCTTTATGAACGAGTTAGCAGATGTCTAAGTGAGTCTCAAATAGAAGGCAATTAGTTTAGGAATTATATATATATTTAAATCTCTTAAAGTAACGTGCATATTTTTTTTACTACTATTAACCCACAATGCATAACATTTACTTTCAATATCAAATATATATATTTATAATATATATATATATATATATATATATATATATATATATATATATATATATATATATATAACTTCAAACACAATACATATATATAAAATATTACGTTATCTCTCTAGGGAATTCAATATTAAATGGAAGAGTATCACTAAGCCAAATAATTAATTAATATTAAAAGAAGATTTTATATTATTTAATTAAGCGACTCTTATTATGTAGGAATTGTGACATACATTAACTAATTGAGCAAGGAGTAATGATTTATTTGAATTCTCATTTTATTATAGTTAATTCATAGAGAGATCATGAGTTAATATATTCCTAATCATATAAGTTTCACAAGATAATGTGTATTTAAAATATATTATGTAATTATTTGTTTAAATTTTCATTCTATTACCGAACGCTTACTTTACTTTCGAACGTATGTTTACGATTTCATAAAATTCATTACATCATTAAAAATTAAAGTTAAGACTTAATAGTGCCTTCAATTCTAAATTCAAAACACCACATTACATTATAATATTATAATAATTCTTAAATAAAATTATTAGCTGTAAATAAACTATATATGACCATAAGAAAGTATGAATTACATGATATATACTCCTAATAAATAATACATTTTCTAAACAAAGTTTGATGTTTACACTATCTAAATACACATACATATTTAAAAACATACTAAAACAAACAATTGTTAATTTATTAATTATTAATTAATTATTTATAATAAATGAGATATTGCTACATTATGATCTCTCACTAAAACATGCATGTATATAATTAGTAAACATACACTATATGTGTACTGTTTATACATGTTTTTTCCCTTGTTTTTCCATTACAGTATAATTATTTTTGCATTAATCTTAATACAGGTTTGACAAGGTTAAGGTGCTTAAGTTAGCATAATGTTTAAGTTTAAGATACATTTTTATACCTAATCATTTTTGGATTATCCTATAAACCCATAATAGATTATCTTATAAAGCCCCGTATATACCTTAATTACTAGGGTAACCTACGTATTTACCGTAGTTACATTACAATATGAATTACTGAAAATTACATAAATACCTCAAATGTTTAGATATTACAAATTTATTCCTGAAATATTTTGAGAACTTCATCTGCATAATATTAAACTTCAAGATAAATATATTTATAAATTTAAAATATAAAATTAAAATTTCAAAATTCTCAGCAATAACAATTATAATTTTTAAATTTCATTTAAGAAATAAACTTGTAAAAAGTTATAATGTAGACAGTTATTTATGCAATTATTTAATTAATCATAAATTGCTTGATATTTAACTATTTAACTTTTTAATCCGTTTTGTTTAGGGCGGCTTAGGGTTGAGCGATGGGGCGACGGCAGGGAGGCCGCCGTGGCGATTCTGCGCCTGGGCCAGCAGCAATTCCGCTTGCAGGTGTGTGTGTGTGTGTGTGAGAGAGAGAGAGAGAGAGACAGAGAGACAGAGAGAGAGGAGAGAGTTCTGAACTAAAACGTACAATAGTTATGGTAACAATTAACACAGACATATTGTATAAGTTGCAGAAGCACGTAAGCTCAAACAGCAGGCCGAGAGAAAGCCCATTGGGACCGCTAGGGAGCAGCTACTTACGCGGTGTGTAGAAATCTTTGAATCCTCATTACAACAACAACAGCACATCTCACAGTCTGACTACGAAGAGTCCTTGTTCGACCTGGTACTGTGTGTGTGAAAGAGAGAGATAGTTAATTAATAACCAATGCAAAGATGCACATACATACATACATACATACATACATACATACATACATACATACATATATATATAATATATATATATATAATATATATATATAATATATATATATATATGTTACTATGCAGGCTGAAACGTTTTACTTGTGGGGAACTTCGATCAAAACATCAGCTTCCAAAAACTCATTAACACCACTGAAAGGAGTATTACAAAGGAAGAAGCAATCAATGTGAAAATGCAGGCATTTGCTCGTTGCAGCAGACTTGTTCAGGTACACACACATACATACATGCAGACACACACGCACACACACACACACACACTCACACTCACACTCACAGATCTTCAAAATATAGGTTTTATTGTTTGTTTATGCAGGAAAAGCTTTGAAACTTATGATAAGTTGCGGCTAAGTGACATGAAGGAGGAAGCTCTTGTGAACAGTGGGAATTCTCTGTGTGATTGGGCTGAGATCATGTTCGAGCTCCCAGAAGCGCTAGGTGGAGGCATCCATGCAGCAATGAAGCTTTATTCAGACGCTTATGATCGGTATGTGTCTATCCCTGTGTGTGTGTGTGTGTTTGTATAAACACGCAAAAAGGTTGTCTTCTCTATACACGAAAGTATCATCTGTGTGTGTGCCCAACGCGCATGCATATACACACATACAAGGTGATTAAGGCGTTTGTTTTGATGTAGATACACAGCAGCTCTTGAAATATCAAGGGAGGATATAGAAACGCTCAGCAATTATGGAGACTGCTGTGTGCGGCGTGCGGAGTTATCACTACAATTTCAACCTTCTTCATGGGATTCTGCAAAGTCACTTTATGATCAAGGACTGGAAGCATACTCTATTGCTTGTTCTTTATGCGATTACAGAATGGGGGATGACTTAGGTGGACTTTTACAGAACTGGGGTGCTGGGTTCGCATCAAAAGCCAAGGTGTTGCACGTGTGTGTTGTCTCTTTCTATGTGTAGGCATCATCTTAATTAGCACACATACAACACACATCTGTATATATCATGCTACGTGTGGAAGTATTTTCACGTTGATACTTGTTATGACAATGTGCGTGCGTGCGTGTACTTAAAACACTCAACGGGTACATATATTTGGCAGCATGTTCCCAACTACATGGAAGCATTACAAGACATAGCTTGTGCTCGTGAGAAGCTACAATCTGCCGCGAAGCTTAATGCAACGGATGTAAGTCTTTTCAATGCACTTGGGGAGCTCTCTATCACTGAATTGAACGGCTTCCTGACCAACCACCCTTCTACGAAAAGGTTACTCTTATTTGTAAATACACACTCATCCGATGTGTGTTTGTGCAGTTTGTATGTGTTTATATATAGTAACTTGTTTTTTCAGGTTTATAATTCCAGTTTAGTTGCTATTGAGAGTTTTATGACCGTCTTGAAGATTGATTCTGGAAACATGGAATGCACTTCTTGGCAATGCTGAAGCATATGAATTAGCATCTAAGCTACTGCGGTTGGCTGGTAATACTCAAGAGTCTCATGAGCGCTCTCTTCAGAGCACTAACTTCTACATCAAGTGTATCGAGCTTCTCAAAGCAGGTGTGTGCGTGCATGTGTGTATTAGTTTCTGCTATATGGTTCTCGCGTATACATATGTACATCGCACACAACTTTCCATACACGTCCATAACATACATGTAGAGCTTTCCCCGTCCTCCACGTGTCCATGTGCTTGTATGTTTTGTAGATACGGAGAGCAAATACGACCTGGACTACGTACAACAGTGTGAGATACTCTTCAATCTAGCTTGTGCAGCTGCACACTGCGGACGAGAACAGGATGCTGCAGGCGCCTTGAAGCTCTTGGTCAATTGTCAAGCTGTGACTTCTCGAGGCTTCTCGAGGATCCTGACTTAGAAATTTTCAAGTCAAAAGAGTGGTTCATATCCCTATCGAACACTATCGGGTCAGTATATACACACGTACATACACATACGTAGTATGTACCTGGATATGTATCTAATATCCTTTGGTGATTACTCTATGTATATGTGTAATTGATAGTTAATATACATATGCATACATATACATAAAGTCGTCACATACACATCATAGTGACGTTTTCTTGTTATATTGGTTAAGATAGTCCCGTGGTTGACCGAAGGACTTTGTGAAGTTGTAAGTTTCTTACTTTTCTTTCAAATATATGTATATGTTTGACACGTAGCTTAAAAGTTTGAATCTACACAACGCAAAAGCACGCACCGCATAAGTTCTTATAATTGTGTAGACATATTTAGAGCGCACATACGCACACGTATATACATATAATGTGGGTGTGTCACGTATCTTTATATTAAGTCTAATAAAATTGTCTTTTATGCTTTTATCAAACGTAAGACTACAATAAAGCATTTAGGCTTATGCCTTTTACTTTAAAGTTATGCACGAGCGTAAAAGCTACCAATAGAGTATAATTATATTAATTATATTAAATTAGTGTAAATATATTTTATTAAGTTTAAATAAACAAACCGTAGCTGTCACATGTGGGACAAAGCCAAACTAACGAAAGTACCAGGAGACTTATAATTCTGGCACTTAGTGTTTGTCCAGTTGTATGACATATATATACTAATATCTACTTATATACACATATATTGTCTATCATATATATATGTCCCTATATATTAAGTATATTCTACACTAGCTGATGCAGTAAGAGGGACCCTGGGCATATAAAGTTTGTCTCTACATAGTTTGTCTGGATAAAGAAAATAAGCATATATACTCGTATTATTTATACATTTAATTACTTTATTATGCACACTTAAAGCGTATAGGGGCCCTTGACTTCTTCCTTGTGGGCCAAAGTCTGCTTCTTCAACAAGGTGGGCACCAAACTATTAAGTTGTATATACACATGGTGTATGTGCGTGTGCGTGTGTGCGTGTGTGAGATGTGTGTCCCACCAGATATATACTTGATAGCATGCCAGTTCATACATTTTAGGCAAAGCGCCCTTGGGAAAGCCGAAGGATTCGTTTCCTGCATGTACTTTGGTACGTAAAAAGTGAGCATGGTTATATTATGCTAATCACTTAATTATCATATCGTTAATCTACATATACAATCTTCTCTCTCTCTCACACACACACACACGCACACAAGCTATTATAATGAACATACATAAGACCGATTAGTTATACTAATAAGTTTGTTGTTAAGGTCAGCACATGCTACGTACGAACTACTCAAATGGTATGATGTTCGAGCTTCTGCATAACTAAAGGTAAACTTTATAATGTTTAAAATACGTTAGTGGTAAACTTTATGTATAATTTACTGGCGTGTATGATGCTGTATAGAGACAAAGATTGCATATCTTGGCTTTTATACATTTACCTCAGTAGTTTCACATCCAGTAGTGTTGTAATGATCATGTATGTCTGGAAAAAAAAAAGTGTATGTTTATGTGTATATGTGTATGTATATATATCTATATCTAATATAATATATATATACTTTTGGCTTTATATAGGGAGGATATGATATCCCAACATGATGAATATATTTTCTAGAAGAACACCTTGTAAGTTGATAACACCTGGTGAACAACAAACACACCCGTGTGTGTTTGTCTGCTGGTCAGAGTATTTATTCATTTATTTTATATACATATATATGTATTAATTAACTAATTTATTTGATATTTGTTAAACTCTTTGGATAAAAAGCTGGTTTTGGGAGAGAGCACTCACTGTCTTTTCTCTGTACTTGATCATCATGGGTAGCACACACACTTAATCATAGTTGTACGTCCTTGAACAGAAAAGTATATATATGTGTGTGTGTGTGTGTGTGTTGTGTGTCATATGTGTATATGTGTTTGTGTGTGTGTGTGCATGTGTAATATACAGGAAAGTGAAAAGCCAAAAGTGCAACCAGCTTACTTTGTTGTGTCTTTATGTAACATTACCTTAAATAAATAAATTTAATATTCTTGTTAATTATAATATACAAGTTTCTTTTATGTTTTTTCTTTAAACTGAAATATGTCAAATAATTTAAATATGATATTTTTAAACTAGTACCGGAATATTATATATTAAAATTAATAATTTATATACTAAAATATTGTATTTACAAAATTAAACATCATTATCTCTCTATATCATCATATGAGCATCTGATTATGATCCATCATATCCAACATTCTACTAGTTCTAGAAATTTATACACACATACACACGCCCACACATACACACACATACACATATAATAATTTAGTATAATGATTTTACTATACAATGATATATAGAAGATTCACATTATGCAACTATCATTTATAGTCATGTGAGCATGTTGGTGTCATCAACAAACATACTGCATATAACCAAACTCTTTAATATAAAATTATATAAAAATAATTATTTATATATTTATTTATTTTTCAAATCTTTATGAATGCCATCACTCATTGGAGTGGTGATGCCATTCTACTAGAAATCTATCTCTTACACACATTGTTTTTTCTTATATTATAATATAATTTATTTAACATGTAGTTTAATATTTTACTGAACATATGTGTTTTTTGTTAAAGGTATATTTTATATTAAATTAATATTTTTTAATTAATTTAATAAATTTAAATAATTTGTGGAGTTTACTTAAACATTCTATTTTCTGCCGTTTGACGACAAACATGTCACATGTTTGCATAACTAAGTCAATAATATATTATTCACTATATATAATACACCTTTCCGTGTTAAAAACGTCTGATAAACAATAAATAATATAAATTATTCCAAAAAATATTATAATGATAAATAAATAAATAAATAGTTTATTCTCTTATAATAATATTAAGCATATAAACTTGGAATATTATATACATCCATATGTAAGTAGTTATAAAATATTTAATAGTAATTAATATTAATGAAAAATATAAATATAATAATAATTTATTATAATAATATTATGAATCACTATTGTAATGTAACTACGATAAATACTTAAGGTATATACAAAAGTTAATCTTATAATTAAGATAATAATCTATTATGAGTTTATAAAACCTTGGTATATAACGTACACTAACCTACTTACACTATGGAAAATATATATTAGTTTATTAAAATGTTAATATATTAATGACCATTAATTATAGTTATTTTAATGAAGTCTTAATTAATAATTACACTGTTTTTATGTTTTATTATTATTTTTAATTTTAATTTTTTTTATTTTGAAAAAGGGCAAGAATCTATCAAAGTGGACATATAAAAAAGGGTAATGGGGATAGGCAATCACTTTCGAACCTTATTTTAAAATGCGAAATCAACTCTTTGAGTTGCAAATCCAGACAAAGTTTTTAGCACTTTTGGCTCCAAAATACCTCATGCTGATGTCAGCATTTATCTTCTTCCTTGTATTACACGCACACACACATGCGTTGTGTGTGTATTGTTTGTATACAAAGGTCTCCACCTTGTTTGATATATGATGTGTGTATGTGCAGACATAATACCACCGCATACAGTATAATATATCATCGGTTTAATCCAACGGCTAGAATTCAAACTTTAGGGCTTTTTTGCCCTAAAAACATATGTATGCATCTCTCTCGCCGTGTCACACACACAGATGCACGCGCACACACACACACGCGTGTGTGTGTAAGTATCTGGAATGAGAAATCTAATAGCACGGTTATCCGTATAATTTCCTTAAGAAGACCAGACTATCTTATATGAATTCCCATGTGGTGTCGTA